>JANHGN010007849.1:0-42619 GCA_024605025.1 Megaceryle maxima | reverse complement strand
AACTGATTATACATAGATACTAATCACACCAGGAATGCATGTGTATATGCTTGGGGTTAGCTGGCTCTGGTTTAGTTACTATTTTCAGCTCAACAACCCACCATAAATGTGTGTCAGAAAGGCATAACTAGAACAAGAGTCTCTTTAAAATACACTTATTACAGCAGTTTTCTAATATCCACAGGAGTGGCCTTCCTTTTAGCAGGTGGGTAAACTCTGTGTCTACATCATTGTCTTCTACTGTCTTGACCATTGGTGCCAATAGTAAAGATGACATAAAAAGGAGTTACTTGCACTATCAGGTGGGAAAACTGCTGAGTCCTGCACTACCCTAAAGGTAATTATTTCACTGGCATCTCAGAGCAGAATATGCTCATATGAGAGGGAAACTGCAAGTCACCTGTGCTTAATATCTAAGTTCACATTAATTTATACACAGTGTGCTAAACTGTGACCTCATTTATATGCACACTGCCCCACAGTGATTATGCAAGAGGAACTGAGTGCAGAATTTGATCTAGTGTGATTTTAAAAATAGCACAATGAACTAAAGTTGGTATAAGTGTGGAGGAAGTAAACCAGCAGAAGAACATAACCTGGGGTGTAAAACAGCAGATTTGGGTGATGATGCCATCAAGTCAGCACCTGGACGGGGTCCCTGCCCAAACAGCAAACTCTCCCAAATATGTTCTAGTCCATTACATGTATGCAAAGCCACCAGCAGGAAGGAAAGGCAAGGTGCTCCCAGGCATGGAAAACCCTTGTGGGCTAGCAGACCTCTGGCTGAGGAGTAGAAAAGGAAAGATAGGCTGTTTAATCACCCTACAGATAAGATAATTGTGGCTCAAATTCAGGAGTGTAAGGTAAAATTCACTACATGTAGGAAACTAGAACTGGTTTATTTCGGGAAAGCTGGCAGAGTGTTTCAACAGCTTCCTGTGGCTTAGCTGCTATGACACAGTAGGAATAACCGTTCTTCTGTCTGAGTGTTAGGAAGTATTAGGTTTCATCCTTGCTGAGTGACCTGCGTTTCACAGGTCAGTTGTAAAAATGATCCAAGACTCAATTCTCTTGCCCCTCAGCATGTTGAGGGTGCATTAGAAAGAGTGGCTGGTGCAGGGTGTACCTGGCTTTCAGTGCTCATTTGACCTTCCTCATCCACATCCCTGTGTCTCATCACTGGCCAAGATGAAAGCTAGATCCAATACCTTCAGAAAGGGGATCTCTTCCCTTCCCTTTGGGTTAACCCAAGTGGTTGTCCCTTGACCCCTCAAGCACAGGGCAGTGAAGAGAGCAAGCCAGACAGACCTCCCACTGCATCTGTGACACAGGGTGCAAGTCAAGTAACACCTATCCAGGGTGCAGTAGGAAATGGCTCAGTTCCTAATAGTGACTCTTGCTCCTCCTTGTGTCTATTAGTTGGTGCCAACAATGGCAGCAATTGTTAGGGATGGAGATGCCTAGAAAAGCTCAAGACCTTTTATGAACAGGTGGCTGTGAAAAATCAGCATTTGCCTCAGCATTAGATTTTTCTGTGTTTGTGAGATGTTTTTTTAGGGCCTCACATAAAACAAAGTTGTTGGCCATTCTGGGCCAATTGTAAGATTTTGAGTTGCATATCCAACACTGTGACTTCATCACAATGACAAGTGGTGCTTCATTAAGTATTTCTTATAGATACTCAGATAATACTTCTGCTGTGGTGTGCTACATCATTTCCAAATTGTAAGTACTCTGATGGTGGAATAATACTACTTTCCCAAACTTTTCTTATTCCCAGGTGCATAGTTAGGTTTTATATGGACATAATAACATGGTAACTAGTGTATAATTATAATGTGTAAAGTTCATAAAATTAAAAAAAAAATTTTAAATAAGTTGAGAAATAGAAGCAGAGCATTTAGACAGTTTTGCACGTTGCCCGAGGTACTTTCTTGAAATTCAGTAGCAACCATGAGAACATGGGTTAGAATTCTGACATTTCCTATTCTGGTAAAACCACAGAGAGGGAGCTTTATGGGCTTTGAGATTCAGAACTTGACCTTACACCTGTGTATCATGAACTGTGTAGTTGCACATACACTCATAAGCTACACAACAGTTTTAACACAGAGATCATACTGTGTTTTTCCTCAGTATAACTCATAAATGGCCTAAGATATGGTAGCTGTAATTCTGCAAACACTGAAACCTGTGGGGAAAATGAAAGTATTTAACTGAAGATTCAGAATACTACTGTAGAGTAGTGGGATTTTACCAGCATCCCTTCCAACATTTGGAAAAACAAAAGTTGGGGTTTTTTTAAAATTAACATTACTTACAACTTGGATTTTTGATTGTTTGTTTGTTTGGTAGCACCTAAAAATCAGAGAGATTAAAAATAAATAGTTAAATTTCATTATAACATTTCAAGTGATCTGATCACATTTTTCTTACTGAGAAATAGGATCTCTTTCAAAAACCCCAAATTAATTTCATTCCTGGTTTTCTGTGGAGATTTAGGGTCAGACACCTGAAGATATTTAACACTTAAGCATCTGATGAATGCTTGCCGGATGACTTTAAAACTTCCTGAGGTGCCTTGTTCCTGATGCCCTGCTGGGCATTTAGAAATCTCTGAAAATCACTCTGCCTGTTTACACTGGAAGGATCTCAAGACATTTAAAGATCTGGCTCTATGGATGGGATACACCACATCTAACACTAGCCACGTGTCTTACCTAAATGAACCATCTCACTCACATCCCAAAAGGACACGGTTCCTCACTTTGTGGAGGTTTCTGACTCTTTTCACTGACCCCACAGACAGCAAAGATGAGATGCTTAACTTTTAAAGACCTAATTTATGGGAGACTAATCCAACACTAGGGTGAGGTATAGTGCTGGAGAGATCCATGCAATACTGTTACAGGCACATGTAACTAGTAGCTGGCACTTCCTGCATCTTTATTTTAAGCACTTTAAAAATCAAAACTTAAAGGGTTAGAAGACAAATTCACTGAGTTTTATTCTTTTCCTTGACCTTGATCCAGTTGAACCCTATAGAAGAGATAAATGGTGTTAAAAAAGAAAACATCCCCATGACAGCAAACTCCTAGATGCTGAAGGATTTGTGTAAGATCACTATGGGAGCTTCAGGCAGGTAAACAAGTCACAAGGTAGCTTAAGTGTGTAAAATTACTGTGGATCTCTTGAATTAAGTCCAACTCATCCCCTTTATATATCAACATAGGGCCCCATAGGCCCAGGGCTGTGCTTAGGCTTTTCCAGAATAAGCATTTTTCTGTACGCAAAAGCTCCATCTGACCAGAACGTTATGAATATAATTTCTAAAGCTTTGTGAGATCCCTGGGTTAAATGCAGTACATAAATGCAAACGGTACTATTTAAGCTGCTGCACTACTTAAATGTGGAATTTCAATGGCACCCAAATATAGGTTTGATCATTATTTGATATGTTGGATCAGTTAGCAATTGTCTTACGAGTCGTCAAGAGCCTAAATTTATAACACCCCGATCTGTACTTTTGGGGCTAGCTCTCCTCCTCACCTTTCCTGGAATGCTAGCTATGATGAGCAAGCTATTTTCAGTTTCTTATTAGGAAGCTTCCTTTGGACCAGTTCCTACACTACTTAGCATTTTGCCTGAGTAACAAATTCAGGATCTGGCCCTAGGAAACCTGTTTTCTTGGCACTTTGAGCCAATTCCTTATTGTGGTAGTTACCTCTACTATCTGCTATGTGCTGACTGCAGTGGCCTGTGTAGGCACCTCTATGAAGATGGAGTTGTTGTGACATTTGTCTCATGAAAGAGCCTCTCCAGTTCTTCACTTTGAAGGTCCACTGAAAGGTGTGTCTATGATGACACATCTGTTCTGGTATTTTTTTTTTTCTTCTTTCTCATATAAAAAAGTACCGTGATAAGTTCTTGTCGCTGTGCCAGGATGTCACTCGATACATGCAGAGGAGAAACAGTTTAAAGCTACTTGACTAACAGCTTCCTCTGTCAAATATGACATTAAAGTTATGATTGTCTCTTTTTTATCTCTTCACTTTGATGACAGGCTTATCTGAGGTAGTGAGACAAAGAGTGGAGTTGATTCAGTCTACCATGCTGTGCAGGTGAGAGTTTTGAGATCAAGTACAGCTGTTCGAAGGGCAAGTCCTAGTGCTGAATGACAGCTGCTTTCATCAGGAGCATGGCTTGCTTTTTTCTTTTTTTTTTTTTTTTTTTTTTTTTGACAATGCCAAGAAATTCAACTGAGGCTTAAGGAATGTACAAGCTTAAATATCAAAATGTGATTGCTTGTGTAATAATGTCAGTCTGCGCTACTGGCTCCTTTTGATATTCTTAGATCAGATGCTCCTCTTAGAAAATCAAATGTGTTATTGCTGATTCTGATATTGCTGATTCTACACCTATGTGTGTAGATCTGACAGTACAATATATCACACCCACTGTAATACTGTATGGAATATTAACATGTCTGATTTCTTGCTAGAAAAGAGCTGCAGATTGCTCAGTGTTGTGCCTTTAAATCAGTGTTTACCATGATCATGTTTCTCACCATTTTTTATAAAGCAGTGTGATATTCCTTCCTTCTCTCCTTCCCTTCCCCCATCACTCACTGCCTTTCTACCCCACCTCTGAAAAACAATTGTTAGTGATTTGATAAGTTCATTAGTCCACTCTCCAAAAGCCCTCGGATAGTGCATGTTATTGGGACTTCTGACATGTGTCTATTTTCAATTTCCCAGGATACTCATATATGCAGATGTAGCATGAAGTTTCGTAAAAAAAAAATAGTGCTTAGCCTTTATTGCATGAACAAAATCTCCCATGTAAGCAAGCAAAGAGGTATGTGCTTATCTAAGTATTTATCTATGCCTGCAGGTATTTGAAGTGTGTGAAGGAGTGCAGGGTTTGTACATGCACTGGTTGGACTATACATACATGTTATTAAAAGCTAAATATACCTAGGGCTCTCTCACTCTCACTCTGCCTATCCAGGAGAGGATATATTTATTTTCAAACCTCAGGTCTTCTTACATGGCCTGAGTAGAACAACTTGCTTTCTTCCTCAGGCTTTTCTTTCTAGTTGTCTGCTATGTCACAAATATAGTATCTTCCAGAAATGTCAGGTGTATGACCACATTCATAGTTTTTACTATTTCCTCTTACTTTTCCTCATAAAATATTCAGGAAATCTAAGTTCCTGGAACTGAGGGATCCTGGCCATGTGATGTTGGAAAGTCTTGAGGATAAACACACTACTATTCTTTAATAAACATGTCAGCCAGGTCTCTGCAGAAGTAGTTTTCCAGCATGGTTTTCCCAACAGCAGGAGACACTGCTTTTTCTGCTGTGAAACATGTCAGACCACAGGAGTTTATCTTAGGTGAAAATAATCATTCATGTCATCCAGTAAAGACACTGGAAATAAGAAAAGTATTTGTAGCCACTACAATATTCCAGTATATGGTACTTGTCCAGCTGTTGATTGATACTTACTGAAAACTAGAGATAGTAGGTTTTATTAATACCAAACCTACTTATTAATATCTATTAATATTAAAACAGGACTGAAAAAATCATGTGAAGAAGCCCAGAAAAATCAGAAGGCTTGGAGATATTGTAGCAATGTCCAATATTTATACAGATGTCCATTGAATGAGGAGGAAAGAAAAAACTGCTGACAATTCCATATATGTATTATAACATTATTACAGATCAGTTATATTATAACAAACTTATGGACCAATATACTTGAGGGAGAGAGGTCTAGTTATGAAACTATTTGTGCGTGTTAAGGACATGATCTTACCCAGATCCCACCATTCAAGTCATGTAAGGGGAAGCCCTATACTACATGGGATCCTGTCTCTAATTTGAGGGTCACTAGTCCCATATGCCATAACTTCCACCTCATTCAAGGCCACTGACTGTAAAGGGATATAAAAGAAGAAAAGCATGTGTCTCATTTAAAAAATCATTGGAGAAAGATCACTGTCTAATTTAATTTTAAACCAAAACCTAAGAGAGTATCCATCATGTTGTATGGTTGTGGTAAGGCAGACTTGCAAGGTGGTTAGGTGTTTAGAGCTGCAGACAACCAGCTCAACACCATTTTAGTTCCATTGAAATTCGAGGTATTTGGTACTGAGATGTTTTCGAAAATCTCAATATGCCTCTATTTGCCCTTCTTGACATATAAATATTTTAAAAAGTCTGTCCTCTTCTCTCCTTTTCCAACAGAGATTTCCAAAATGAGATCCTTTCATTATTAGAGCCAGAGTGGTAGCTAATTGCTACTGAGGAGCTTTCCACTGTGGCCAAACCCAACAAAAACAAGCAATAAAAATCTAATATTCCAAGCAATCGACTGTGTATTGAATAGTTCTTCTGAGAGCACAGTGCAAATAGCACAATTCTGGGCATACTAAAGAGAGTGAAAGATTAAAAACCTAAATGAACACAGAAAATGTCTGTCACGTCAGATACATCAACTCTGTCAGTCCAATACATACACTTAATTAAAATGGTTCAACCATCTGTCCAAGAGGATGCATGGGAAAACTTTAATTGATCGTCTCAGTTTTTCTGAGTGATCAGGAAATAGGGATAAAGCTGGCTCTTCTGGAATGGATTTAAGAATTAGAAAATTGACAGTTGGGAAATTTTCTGCTTTAGCTATTTTATGCCACTCATTTTTCCCCACAACTTTGATAGAACTGGACAATTCAAAATTATAGATGCATCCTAAGTACCAAGAAGGCATCTGAATTATGTCCCTCAGTGACAGCCAGGCCTTGTGCCCGAGGGGTGATTTGCTGTGAAGATGGGTAGGTGTTTTCCTACTCTATCCCTGGAGGATACTACAGAGGAGCAAAGGCAGCTTTCATTTTCCACTGGGACTCTCCAGGAGCTCACTGAACGGAAACAGCTGAGAGGCCATACAGGATCCCTCACTGCTTTATTCCCCTCAGCTGGCTCTTGATCAGGTCTTTGCTCTGTAAAAAGATGCAAAGTCAGGGTTATATTGACCTGAGTATAGCCACCTCACCCTGAGCTGTGCCTAATGTGGCTCGTGGGATGAGATTCAGCTCATGTAACTTCAGCTGCCTAAAAGATATCTAGTCTAAGCTGGTCACCTTATGAAATTAGTGAGAGAAAGGCCCCTCTAGAATATGTTTGAAACTGATTTCTGCAGGTGCCTGCAGGAAGAAGCTGGTGCTGCTGAAGGCCTCCAAAAAGACATCAAGTCCATGTAATTGTTTTCCCTAAACCAGAAGTTGTAATCAACCACTCAAGGCAAGAAGCCTTCATCCCTGCTGAGCTTCATGGTCACTGGCATCCCCAGCCTACACTCCTCCTGTTTGTTTTTACCCAAATTCAGTCTTGGGATTAAAATAGAGGTGGCTTATTTATCTCCTCCTTAGCAACCTCCATTGCCCTCTGCCATTTCCATCCAAAGATCAGGTTCTTCTAGCAGTCATCCTACCAGAAATGTCCTAAAGGATAATTTGAACAGCTTCAGGGGAAAATTATTATAACCTTTTCATATGGAAGCATCTGTATGAAGAAAAAAAACCAACAAAGCAGCTGCTATTCTCTCTTGCTTCTAGGAGAAAGTTTGTCAGGTGGTCCAGGCCTCTCCAGCTGATGAGGGTGAAGAAAAGCCTGTGTAGAGCAATCATTGAAGCAGGGATGGTTGACAGTAGGAGCAATTCCTTTTGTAATCACCCCCTTAGGCCCTTCAAAATCAGGATAGCAAGAGCTCAAACTCATAAGAATTTGGATAACCAGGGCCCTCTCACCACCCTCTCTGCTGTTATCATGGCTGCCTACTCTCGCCAAGACACACCGGCTCCAGTGGTATTTTATATTCCTTGTTGTGGGAAGAGGCTTATGCCTACCCATTGCTTCACTAACAGCTAGAGGAGATGGCTGAGCAAGTTGAGCAGTGGTAGGAACAAAATGATTACTCCTTCAGTCTGCTCGGTAGCCTCAGGAAATAGCACAGTTGGGGCACACCCTGCTCGAGAAGCAGGGTGGGCGGGAATTGAGCTTAAGAAGCCTGTCTATCCCTTTAGATCATTAGCAATCTTCCAGTCCATTTGGGTGTTTGCAAAATGAACAGACCCCAGGAACCTTTTGTACATGTCTATGAACTGGAAGCAGTCACAGCAGCTAGTTAACGTGCCCTTGCATCGATCTGCTGCTGGAAGATGTATGTGATGGCATTGTCATGGGGAGCTTCTGCAAGTTGAAATACAAACCAACACTTCCCCAAGTGCCTTGGGAAATCAGCTTTCTCCGGGGCTGCCTGGTTCAGGACTTCAGGTCCATGATGTTTTAAAATATTTTATATGTATGTGCAGGGAGTTCAGGGATGGGCTGATGGCAGGTAACCAGCCATATGCTGAAAATAACCAGTGATCTGAGCATTTTCAGAAGTCTTCCTATGTTTTGGGTTATAGTATTGTTTTTTACAAACTTGTCCCAGTGTAGCTGTAAAAGTGTTGCAAAAGTCTAGGGAGATAGCAGTCAGGTGGAAAGCTTGTGGGGAAAGTAAGGAAGAAAGAGACATGAACTGAGAGGTTCTGCTGAGGTTGCTTCTCTGATGTTCCAAGTAAAGCCTTTTGATGTTATAGACCTGTCCTTGGTCCTGTGTCTAGTCCCCCCACCCATTCTTTCCTCTTCTCCCACTATCCACCCATGTTTCTCTTCGCTCCCAAGTGGAGATAGCTGCCCTAAGCACAGAACTACACCCCATCCCATGTGACCAAACTGTCCCTAGTGTTGCTATCAAATGAGGCCAAAGCCATGAGTATTTGTTTTAGCAGTGCCCATGGCCTAATGCCTTACTATCCCCTACTCTATACTTTTCTCATCTAGGACTTCACAAATAAACCTCACTGTTGTCCTGTCCAGGCTGCCTCTGCTTGTGACATTTACTGCACCAAAGGCCAAGACGTGCACCCACCCAAAGAGCAGGTTTGGGTGCACATTAGACATTTTGTCTGTGTTTGACAAAGGGCAACTTCCACTCCTGAACATCAGCCTCTGTGCCTGCTGTACTGTCCTACGAGCTCTCAGTTATAGTCCAAATGTTTTTTAACTTGGTCACCTTTTCTCACTGGGGTAATATTTGTGTTCACTGAGGCAAAACATTATCTTCTAGCCACATCAAGCTTGGTGTATTATTATCCTAAACTAACTTTCTCATTTAATTTCAGGAATATAATTCTGAGATTTGTTTGGAAGCTCCTGTTTCCACTGACAGTAGCTAATGTTTGCTGTAAATTACACTGTATTATGATATCTATTTTTTTCTGATAAAGAATAGATATCACCATCCCAGTCTTCTCAAGTACCGATGTAGTAGTTAAGCTCTCTGGGTAAACTAGGGAGAGTTTACAAGAAGACATATCATCCTTAATATTTAAAATACACTTTAAGGTGAATGACTAATTGTGTGGGAATAATGTCATCTGTGTGTTTGTATTATAGCTCTGTGATCAAAGACAGACTTCTATGATATAATCTAAGTTCACTTAAATCCTAATGAGAAATTACATGGGAATGTTGGTATTTCAACAATCCACAAGAGTAGCTAAGCTCAATTATCCCAATGTCATAAGGGATTTGTTTGGATAATTGAGACTTCTGACCATTGAGACGATGTTCATTGTAACTAATAGACATGCAGGGGTAAATCTCTATTTTGAGGAAGAGGGAATTGTGGATAGTTACAGCTTTGGATAATCATGTTGCACTGTAAACCCAGTTTGGATTCCCATGGATCCTTGTGGTTAATAAATAAGTAACAAGGCGGGCCTGGAACTCCTCTGAAGGATTCATCAATTGGTTCATAAACATGATCAAGTTAGTACAGAGATAAATGGCTCCACCTGTTACCAAGCCCTGCAAAATTTATCAACTTGAGATTAAAATCTCTTTGCCTATCCTTATGATGAAGTTCATAATTATGAAAAAATGTATCATATATTACTCGCAAGTCAAAACAAATACTATTCCTTAGATTAGTGGACCAGCACAATTACACAAGTCTGCCTAATGCTTTCTCCTTGAATTAATTAACAGGGTGAGAAAATGTACAAAATTCTTTGTAAGGGTGAAGTCTTTTTGCATTTGCTAAAGACATTGTTATCTTTCTGGGTCTCCCTGAGCAAAGTAGGTGTTTGGGCCAGCTGGACAAGATTCACTTCATTCTCCCATGGTTTTAGAATCATCCCAAGATAATAGAAAGCATGGAGATGGAAGCAGAGATATAGGCAAAGAGCTCACTGTGTTTCTATCTGAAGACTGTGAAAATAGGTCAGGTAGGTTTGTTTGTCTGTTAATGAAGTCTGTAACATTTTTCCCATTTCTTCTTTAGAAGAAGGCTCTTCTTGTAACACCTAATAGCATTTGACTGGCTGAGAGAGTAATGCAAGGGCTAAAATCTTCAAAAATATGTGTGATTGTGCATAAAAATGCAATCTTTAAGAGCATTGTAGAATCACAGCTCTCACTGAATGGTAGTATAGGCTGTGTTCACCATTGACCTCAACATTTCTGAAAACTCTAATTTAATTAATTAAGATGTTAACATCCTCTATTAGTATTGACAAGCCAGCAAAGAATGGAACAAATCACAGAAAAAATAAGAACAGATTTCTACCACTCTATAAATCCATGGCACTTGCATGTCTTGTGTACTGCATGAACTTCTGGTAATTCCCTGTCTAAGGTAATAAGAAAAGGAATAAGACTTACGGAAGAAATGAAACATCTTGCATACAAGCAGACTGAATAGACAAGGTTCCTTTAATTTGGACAAGAAAAGATAAAGAAAGCATATGATAAGAGATCTAAACACCCATGAATGCTGTGAAGAACATAAAGAGGAAATGATGATTCACTATTTTCATAATGGCAGTAGGGTCAAAATTTTAAAAGGAAGAATTTTTTTTGCACAATAGAACAGTACTAACCTGTTGCTACAGGATGTGGTGGAGTGTAGAAATGCAGTGGATTCATAAAGGCTAGAAATATTTCAAATAAGACTAAAAGGATAGTGGCAGCTATTAAAAATTGTGATCCATGTGCAAATCTGGTTAACGGAGACCTTTACTGATTGCCAGAACTGAAGATCAGATGACATGGTAGCACTGTGTTCTCAGTTGTTTCTGAAGTACTTTCCTGAATATCTGCTCCTGAATGCTGCTGGAGGCAGCAGAATCCCTTTCTGACCCTGTGGCTATGCCTATGCTAGTAAACTAGACAGGACAGGCAGGAGGGTTGTCACAGTTAATTGATCAGTTTAGTCCCTGGTGTGTGTTTGACCTGTGCCAACTGTGAGAAAATTGTCTTACCAAGAAAACATACAGGGATAATTTGGATTGTACAGACTAGCAGTTATTCAGAATGGACAGTTTCAATGTGGTCACCTGCTCTGAAGGTAAGACTTTGCCTTCATGGAAAGCAAGCTTCCTTGGTCCTGTGTCTAGAGTGTGTGTGTGTCCCCCATTCTTACCTCTTCTCACACCATCCACCCATGTTTCTCCTTGCTCCCAAGTTAGCTAAGTCACCTTGAGGCTAGCTGGCCTCAGGGCCCAGAAGTGGTCCCTATCCAATTTAATTCACTGGTGTAAGTGTAGATGATATGGCTGTCCTTACATGACTAACCACCGTGGAAGGTCCTGTAAATCTGTGAAGGAAACGTCTGAATGTGACCTTTGAAGCCTTCTTTCATAAAGATGAATTTCAATGGGAAGTAGAAGATCATACGGAAAAGTGAGTTCAGGGATTTCAATAGACAAGTGACCTCAGAATCCCTAAGAAATTACCAGATTTCAGGGCATAAAAACAATGAAATGTGCCTCATGAAGAAGGCAGAAGCAAAGGGCTATTTAGAACTTGCACCATGTTTTTTATGAAAAGTAGGGAAACAGATGAGTCCTGAACACATCTTCTAAATTCTTACTTGATTCAGTTTGAAATTGTAATTAAATTCACAGCTGATTGACTTTGGATACATCTGTCTCCCTGTTACAGGGTTCAGAAATTACCAGGGCACTATATGGCACAGCACCTGTTCCACCTTTGGAATTAACTAGGAGAATCTGATTTTGCATTATGTACCACTATACTATTAAGAATATGAGCAGATATTAGACAAGACTTGTTCCTGCTTGATTGATCTTGGTTCTATAATATTTTGGAAGCTAAGTACTTTGACCTTTATCCCATTGCTGCTTGGTGTGATGTAATAGTAGAGCTCCTAAGTGCATTTCTTGTCAGAAGCATCTTAAATCATGCACAACTTAATTGAGCTATTAAAAAATAAAGTTTCTTCTCTTGCTTAGTCTATTT
Organism: Megaceryle maxima; assembly: GCA_024605025.1. Classification (NCBI taxonomy): domain Eukaryota; kingdom Metazoa; phylum Chordata; class Aves; order Coraciiformes; family Cerylidae; genus Megaceryle; species Megaceryle maxima. The sequence continues at coordinate 30,238 of JANHGN010007849.1, read as the reverse complement.
TCCATCCTCAATGACTGGGGTCCACTAGTATGAGTCAATCATATTAAGGAGCAATTGGCTTCTTGCCTTTGTTTGTCTCATGGAACCACAGCCCACATTCTTCTGACTGTGCTTCCTGAGGGTCTACTCAGCCAGGCTGGATTGCAGAAACAGGCTAGAAACACCACTTCAATTCCTAGGGTCATATCTGGGAGTCTTCCCACTACAGTGTTTCTGCAGACTCACAAAGGCAGAGTTTGGTGAGGAGGAGTGGAATAGATAGGAATTTGCAGTGACATAGTCACAAAGAAGTCCTATTTTCTTTCAATAGTCTGTGTGAAGCAAGCACTGTCACAACTAGTGGGCTATACCATTTGACTCACTTTTAGTCCTCCAATGTTCATATTTCTTTTATTCTAAGGTGACCACACCATAGAACGTGTTCTGCAACATCTCATTCACTCTTTATGAATGGCCATGGAGGAGTATATTCAGATCACATGCTTTGGCACTTTGTATTGGAATTGGCACCTTTAGTATCATTTGTGTTCAAGAGACTGATGAGGCAAACATCTTGCCAATCTGCCAGAGCCTGGATCCTTGTCCAGTCAACTTGGAGAGATAGACACAAATTCTAAGTTATGTATTTAGTCTAGGTGGTCTGCTTGCAACCTCGTCTTCAATCTGGGATCTGAATAGGGCATGATACTTCCTTTCCAATTTAAGATTAATGGTGTATCTTAACTTTCTGGCTTGCATTCAAAATAATGCTCTCTATGCCAGATTTGCTCCTTTTCTAGTCCATTAGGTCATAGTGGAGGATATGCATCACCCTGGATATGGCATCATTAGTTTCCACTCTGGGGTCCGTAAGAGGCTCATCAGCAGGAGGCACCAGATACTATTAAGCCTCCAGTTGTCATGGCTACCTTCCTCCTGCCTCACTCATAGAATTGCCTTGGGAGCTTTAATGGAGAAGACACTGGAAATCTTGCTTCACTGAAACTTCTTTCTAACAGATTGTGAGATCCCAGGGATTCAGCACCTTCCTTGGAAGGGGATTTCATCCTTAGATTCCCATTGGTCACTCCACAACAGGAATCAAAGAATGAAGCTTGGACGAAAGAACATCTCTGGAAAGAGAAGGGAAAAGGAGAAAAAGACAGAAGAAAATGGATAAATATAAAAATATGTCAGTAGGAAACAGAGATGTAATGATAAGGGTCAGCTAATAATGCAGGTTGCAGGAGAGAAAATGAGGAGTAAGTTGAGAGAAGAGCAAAGCAGATCAGAAAAGAGGAGAGAAGTAAAGAGTAGATCTACTTGTCTCTTTCTGGTAGTCTGTAGCACATAACCTACAAATAATTAGGATTTCGGTGTTGTACAGCACAGATCTCTCCTCCAAAACTTCAGGAATTGGCTCAAGCCTGGCCCTATATCCCTCTCATCCACTGACCATCACATCTGAAAGACAAGGTGTGATCACCGTGCTTTTACTTGTTTTCCCTAAGTCCACAAAGGAAGACGAGAGGAGACCTGGGGCTCTGAATGGTTTCAGGCAGTCTGAGCCCATGAGATAACTACAAGAGTTAAGCAAGGAGGACAGGAGAGCATTGCTTCCAAGTGTGCCACCCACAAAGATGGGCACGTGTAAATGGTTTCATGCCTGTTGAGGAGCTGGCTGCTTGGTGTTATGACACCTGAACAATCAAAGGAAAGAAAGAATATGGACATTTGATGCAGAGGATCTAGTGTGCTATACATTTGCTGCTCAGACTAATCCAATATAATACATTCCTATGCTTTTATCATGGCAGTATGCAAAGCTTGTGATGCATTTTAGGAGTTAGTAATGGAAAAATACTGTAGGTGTTTTTATTCAGTAATAAGTTTTTACAGGTTATGTGGGTTACATAGCTGTTATTCAGTAGTAATGTGTTACAGATTCATCTCTTTGTAACATACTGTTTGGAATTCTTCATTTGGGGGTCATCTAAATCTGCAGAAAACATCTCTGGTTCTCATTTTCAGATACTAGAGCAGATGCTATTGCTGTCTTTATTGTAGGTGCTGGCACAACCTTAAACTTCTGCATCCCTGAAATAAGCTTTGGGCTCTCATGGGTCTCTCTCCAGAAAAAACACTTAAGATATAGAAATCCTTAAGCACTGAAACTTTAAGCACTGAGGTCACTGGGACAATCTGTGTGTCTGTGCATGCATTGCTTGACAGGGGTCATGGGCAGCAAGCAAGCTCAGTCAGTATAGATTATCTCTCCATCTTTCTCATTGATTAACTCCTAACCTGATTGACTACTGGCTTTGCAAATGATGCAGTTACCTTGAGTTATGTATAAGGAAGGCTTAGACAGGTTTTCCTCTTGTAAGACAAGCATCATGTCCTTAAACATTACTGCAGCAGTGACAGAATTCTGCCAATGCACTAAAATGTTTGATACAATCTTTTTTTCCTGGAGGAAAGATCCTCCATTGTGCAATTAACTTACCTGCATGGCATCACTGAACAGAAACCTGCCTCTGAGTGTGCAGGTTAAACAAGAAGTGAGAAGACCTATTTTTAGTCTTAATTTGGTTGCCTGTTTCCTAGGCTTGGTCTGTAATTGAATGATTTTTAAAAATTATTTATTAGAATATTAATTAACAGCCATCTATTTTCTTGAGATTTGTTTCCTCTTCAGATGAAAACACGGTCTGCTCTCTTTTTCTCTTAATGTATAAACCATTTGCTACATGTTTACAAAATGATATCAAGTGTAAATCTAGTCCTGATAAGCAACCTTGACAAGGAAATAACTTAGCATTCAGTGTTCATAAGAAGGGAGTGTGGGAGAGAAAGAGAGAGAAGGAAAGAGAGAGAAAGGATAAGATCTCAAATGAAATCAGTACAATGTGCTCCTTTAGGATTGGTTCTAGAGCAGATAAGCTTTCTATTCCCCCATAAACAGGTCAAAGAGTCTCGGCATCAAAACTGTATTTACCAAAGTTTTCTGTCATTTGGTGAATTGATCACACATACAGTAAACAAACCTTTGTAAATATGAAACCAGATTAGCATTTTCAGGTTTTTCAAATGCAGCATTCTCTTTAAAATGCTTGGGCATTTTTCTTAGACATTTAAATCCTATGCAAATAGTTACAGCAAATACATGAATCAGAAAAATGCACTTTCAACTGCAGTGACCACTCCTTTCTGTATCTCCTTTTATTTGAAAATAGGCAAACATGGTACTGAGTTATTTCTATTTGCTTTTTCAGTTGAATATTTTTAATGGTTTGTACTGACGGAGGAAAAAACTGATGTTTAGTTAAAGTTGATACAACCCACAAGTGGACATGTCAAAACAAGCTATAGAAAGTTACTTTTGATGTGTTTTATTGAGATATCTATGGTACTTTCCAATTTCTTTATGCCAAAAAAAGGTAGCTCTACTCAAAAATTATTTCTTTTGAAAAGCACAAATACAACTTGTCAGCCTTTTGAATGTGCTTCAGTAAATTTAAAGGGATCCTTCTTAAAGTAGCAATTGTCTGCTGCTAGGAAGAAAAAAAAAGCAAGTAATACAATAAAATCAGTTCAAAACTTTTTACATGAAGTACATAATTTTATTAAGGTGATGATATCAGATTGCTGTTATTCTGTAAGTGTGCATATGTTTGTTTTTACCATCTTCAGTAGCTGCATGTGCAGGAGTTAAAAAGTAGCAGTGTAGAGAGCCAAGTTATTAGCTCTGTGATCACTAGTGCTCTGAGCCAAAACTACAGAATATTTGATGACACTCGAGTGTCCTTTCTATTTTAGAATTCTTCCTCTTACTGCAGAGAAGTAATCCAACTTGAAATTTTCCAGGATTTTCTGTTTCTTTTTGTTTTATTCAGACCTTAAAACTGCTACTGAGAAAAAAAAAAAAAAAAACCAAAACCAAAAACCAAACCCTCATTCTTTTTCCGTACACAAAGATATGGTTTTCCCCACCTTAAACATACATGATTTGAGTTCAAAGGCTCAGCTTCCTGAGTGATAGTGAAGGTCTGTTGTTTAGCCAAAGGATCAAGAGGATACTGGGCTCTGAGATGTCAGAAAGCATGTCTAGGCAGGGGTGGGAGGTTTCTTATTGGAGGTGGGAGGGATGGTAACCTCGATACTTAAATATCCTGTCTTATTCATGGCTGCTATAAGAACAGGGTAAGAAAATGGGAAGAAAAAGCCTAATAAAATGGCTTGTCACTTTTACAATTAGAAAACATGTGATGCTGAGTGCCTGTGCATTCCCCTCCTGCCATAGTGGAAAATTGCAGGGGCTGCTTGCCAGGGCCCTGCCCTTTGAGGGAGAGTGGCCAGGTGCACCAGAAGCCTTGGGAGAGCCACTCTTGCCCTAAGATGCTGATGGTCAGGGTGAGCACCTGCAGCCCTTCTCAGTACCACTGGGGACATCCATGTCAGGTTCCACCAGAGCTGAAAGAGAAGACAGAGGTGATGCCCAAGGAAGAGTCGGACATCACCAGCCCTCCAGGAATATCAGCCACAGTGCTGCAGGTGCATGCTGAGACTGAAATAAAGAATCTGTTGCAAGGATGGGAATTCCCACAGAAAGCTCTCTAGTCCCTGAGATGTAGATAGGGTGTGGTAGGTAGGCTTGTGTCTATGTCATAATCCAGGAGCAGACCCTCACATGAATAATCCATCTGTACTGGGGGTTCCCTGACAACGACACTATTAGCCAGGGTAGAACTGGACTGCATATACCCATAGTCATGGTGGGGGGAATGAGGATCCTGGAGCACAGTAATGGGCAATAAAGATTCCCCAATAGAAGGCCAAACACAAAACTACCCCTGTGAATGCCCTCTGTAAAAGTGCAGGCTTTTAATGTTCTGTATCTATATCTGTGTGTGTCCTTGAGTCATGAGCCCTGCATTAGAAAGAACTGGAAATAGCTAAGTCATAATATCCATCATAATAGGGTGGGGTGGAGAAAAATTAGAAGAGGAAAAACTGCAGATGACATTAATTTGTACAAAATGTTTACATGTGTTTTGATAAAGCTATTGCCATAATACAGTGCAGCCTTTGGTAACAGCTTTTAGTGCACTAAGGTGTTGTCATTTTTACTGTTTTCATTGCTGTTTTACTCTTTTATTAGCTTCTTTGTGTTTTATCTTTTGATAGATGTTGTTAGCTTTCCCCCCTTGTGTGCATCTGAGCCTCCTGAAACATAAATCTACTGGTTTAGTAGATAGAGATATTATGTTAGGATTAAGAGCACTCTTTTCCACATAATACAATAATTAATTAAAATACTTTTTCATTAAATTACAAAGTGTATGTTGCTGACCTTTATCATTTGTTACTTTTGATATCTGCAACTGAAGTCTTTATTGACTGTTATTAAAATGTGTTCACAGAGAAGGTTATGGTGGGTTGTATTATAAAAGTGGCATTAGAAGAATGCAAACATCTCAGGGAGAAAGAACATTAAAATATTGATAAATGAATCTGTACAGGCATTACACTGAAAGGAAAGTGAAACAGCCTCAAACACATTCTTGAGTAACAACGCCTGAGACTTTATATTGGTATCTGAGTAAAAGGGTGTGCAAAACACTAATAGCTGTTGTAGTATATTTCCTGCAAAGAATTATGCTTGTTGATTTCTGTGAGTAAGGACTTTGTCTAGTATTAAGTATTAGCAGGATTGGGCCTAACCTGGCTCCTCATGGTAGAAAAGCATTCTTGCTGAAAGCCACTGGCTGTCAAAAATGAGCAACCTGCCAGTATACGGGTGAAGTTTGGCTCTTCTCTGCAACCAGGAATTCAGAGGACATTGCTATTTTTTGACAGTGGAAGGACCAGATCAGGTTTTAACTTGACTGCAAATTAAGAGCTCACTGGGCATAAGCAGAATACTCCTGCAAAGAGCAAATAGGCTGATCAAGAAGTGTGTGCCTGATCTTGCAGGGAGCCTAATAATGGAGTCATTAAAAAAGTAATGTTCTGCTATTGGTGAAAATGTTGCCCATGACTCATGGGCTGTATCACTACAGCATGTGGTTCTCTGCCCACAGCAAGCTTAGCCTGTGAGCTTTACTTCTGTGCAAGTGTTTAGCTTCCATTTAAAAATCAGCCTGTCTGCCCAGTTACTCTGGTTGTCTGCAACTACCCCTGGGCCAACCCACATGACTTTGGGGTAGCCAGGAGATCATTTGCCCCCATCCCTGCTGCTATGCAGTCTTGCAGTTGACAAAGTAGGTAGATCCAGCTGTTAAAGCCAGCTGTTGAAAACCACCTCTGATGCCTCCAGATCCCCAAGATATTGACTTCTTTTCTGGGAGTCATGCCACAGGGCTTGGCTCAGCCTGTGTTTCCTCCTTCTCGGCTGTTTTCTCCAGATCAGAGCTGGAAATCCCCACTCAGTTCCCCTCTCCCCCAGCCCATGACCCCAGGGCCAGTGTGCACCCATCTATCCTGAGTGATACCTTCCACCCAACATTGCTCTCAGCATGTTCCACACTTCCCTTGCAGATGACGCTGCAAACTCATGTGTGTTTACTTTGTGTGTGTATGTGTTTGTGGGGTACTGATCCATCCTTCAGAAAGGAGTGTGGGTGAACCAGACTGGCCAGGAGCTGTAGCAACATGGATTTCATTAGATGTGAAGTCCTTACATTTGCTTGTTCTCTACTGTTTTCCATCTGTTTTGTTCACCAAGTGGTTTTCTGGACAGTGAAAAGGTCAGAAGCCCTCCCTGAACTCCATGTCTTTATGCATCTGTTACTGTTGTAGCCGTACAACTCACTTTTGATAAAGCTTGCCCTTGATACTTCAGTATAACCAGTATAAAATGTTGAGGATCTGTGAAGCTATGGTAAGATTTAAATATAACAAGCATCCATTTGGATAATTTTATTTGCCGAACAGCTTCAAAGTTTTTGAGATACATGGTGATCATGTTTCCCATATTGATCCTTAAGTCTAAAGGGCTAAAGACTTTTATAGAAAGAGAAAATGGATATTTTGGAATAAACTCTTGATTCCAATAGGGTAAGCTTTTAGAAATTCATCAGTGGTTGAGAGATTTGAAACTAAATACAAAATAAGGTGTATTCTGATATGTGGTAGCAAAACTTCAAAGCATGTTCAATCTGAACAGGAGATCTTTATTTGATGAATCTCCTAAAGCTTAAGACAAGAACTGATAAGATTGATATATTTTTTTTCTCAGTAATATTAAAAATATTTATCATTTTTCTACAGAAGTATCACTCTCTTTTGACTATTACCCTAAGTAAAAAAAAAAAAAAAAAAAAGAACCCAAATTTAAAATATAGAAAAGTCAAGTTTAACTTTTAAAATACAGACAAAGCATTTGTTTGATGGAAAGTGCCTTTGATCAAAAATGTTTAGGGAAGCTTTGTTCCACCTGGTAGCCAAGTAAAGCATCCATGTATTTGTTATTCCTGTTATGCTTCACAAGTCAGACTCGGCCCTATTGTTGTCTTTATAGGCTGTAAGCACACCTGTATATGTAAAAAGCTAGAGAGTGTAGCAAAGCATTTGTGAAATGTTGCTGGTGATTGGGCATACGCAGAATAGATTGGATATATGCAGAGTACTGATCTTTATAATAATCTCCATATACTCATGCCTGCATTCCTTTTATTAAACTTTCTTTCAAGTTTCACTAGTAATTTCCAAAGACATAAAGATAAGAACTAAGAAAATATGAGCTGTCTGCCTACATTTATTTACGAAGCCATGTCATATTTGCTTTTTCTTCTGGAGTGCAAGACCAGATGTGAAAGATTGGCACCACCTCTAATTTTGTAAGTTTTAAACCTTTCAAGTTTACTTTTACCAAGTAGTCTTCCTCTGAGTCCGCCGTCTGAAGCAGAGCAGAGACAACACAGAAGAGGACAAAAAACCTGTTCATCTTCATCCTTGCTGAGGATTACTGCAACTATGTGCAAGGAAAGCCAATAGGATGGGCAAGAACCCCAATGCTCTGAAACTTGATTGCTTAACAGAGCTTGTGGTTATGGGAGGCCACAGATATGCTCCGCTGCAAGACTCACTTTCCTTCCAAAGCCTCCCTGCAGGTAATCATAGAATCATAGAATGCTTTGGGTTGGAAAGGACCTTTAAAGGTCATCCAGGTCAATCTATTGCAACTGATGGAAAAGCAGATTTTAAAATTGTTTGCTTAAGAAAGAGTGATAAAAAATGGTCAGCTTTTTCAAACTTCTTCTTAAAAGGGAAATTTGCATGAGAGGAATTAAATTGGTGATGAGGGAGGGCAGAGAAGTGTCTAAACATTTCTCCCATCATTTTAAATGCAGCTGAGTGAAGAATGGGAGAGGGACAGCAACATACATGGTTCTCTGCTATACCTTTCCCAATTGGGTTGCAAAAATGGGTGAACTAGTTATAGGGTCAGTCAACAGACTGCTGGCCACCTCTAGTGGTTGCTGGAAGTTGCAGGTAATTCATGCTTTCTAGAAACACGCTCTTGATATGTCTGAAGGCATTTGGCACTGACTGTTTTACTCTCTGAAATCTGGGAAAGGTCCAACCTGCTTTGCTCAGAGAGACTTTAGCAGTGCTTCTTCTGAGCTGGGGTGGCCCCTCACTTTGGTTTCTTCCCAGGCAAGAGGAGAAAAAGTCATTAAAGTTACAGCACTCATGAGTTTTATGGGAATAAGAATGAATTCTCCACCAAGCAGGGGAAGTGTGCCATTTTCACCCATTGCATTGCTCTCAGTGGGAACCCTGCAAAGAGCCCACAGTATGGAAATGGCAAGGTGGACATACATTTGGAGACATGTACAATAAAGAAGAGCATTAATTTCAGAGATTCTGACAAAGTGCATCAACAAGTCTGACTGCACTTAAAAGAAAAAAAAAAAAAAAAGTAAAGAGAAATAAAAAAAGCAAAAGAAAAAGACTCCATTCCCAGTCTATGAGAAAGTAGGATGGCCTGAAAGGAATTGTCAACTTTGGTGAGAAAGAGAGCTGCACACAAGAAAAATGTAACTTTAAAATACACAACCACATGATGTCGGGTATGCTTAATGGAGGGAAGGACTATATTAATCTGTTTGAATTGCTAATTGGGGATTTAGTTGGCTAGATTTGGGGTTATAAGATTAAGGCTTTTATTCTGTGTTTTTGTTCTTTTCCAAAGGTAGGAATCCTCTATAGATCCCCGCTCTTGGGAATCTAATGCCCTCAAATGCACAACTCGGCAGCTGACGAGCAAGCTGATAAAGCATTCCTTGCAGATACTTAATGGGTACATTCTGTATCTCCGTCTGCATCTTTCTGTCTGCCTATCTTTTTTCCCCCTTAGCACGCTTGGAGGAAGGTAAGCAAACAAAGCAAACTAAAAGAACTACCTCTTCCCTTCATGTTTATAGCTGCTTTTCCAGAAGTAATTTCTATTTATGGAAATAACCCTCTACATTTAGGCTGTTTCAAGGGTTAAGACCCCTATTTTATTTAAAGTTGCTTCAGCTGAATAGGACAAAATGGAAAGAGCCCTCAAGACCCTGTATATTTTGCATTACAGCTGTACATCAACACATACTGGATTCCTTGGAGGCTGAGGCAGCTTTGTGCAAGGTATGTTTGACATGGCAGGATGCTTCCTGCATTGCCAGATCAGCTTCATCACTTGCTGTGTTCTTTTCTTGGGCACAGGTACCAGAGTTCACTGGAAGAAGTACAGTTTACATTACCCTCCAAAACCTACATACAGGTCCTCACCACAATAGTTGCAGTACAGTAACTGAAATAATAAAAAGGATGTGGAGCAAAGGAGAGGCTTTCATTTTTAAGAAAGCAAGGGGCAGTTGTTTATGGTGAGGTTGTTTATTTTTGTGCAAAGGGAAGCTGGTGAGGTTGCATTATTTGCAGAGCTTCCAGTGGTGAGCTATGACATTTTGAAATCATTGACTCATTCCTTAAAAAGGCAAATACAGTAAAAATGTATTATGTAGTAAAAAAAGTTCCAAAGCATACAGAGAAAGCTTTTTCAGAAATCTCATTGCAATAATTATCTGTATTTCCCCAAAAGTCAAGGAAACATTTCTTCCCTATTGTTTTAGCAGTAGAAACATGAGAAAAGACATTTTTATCACTCAAGGAAAACCACTGTAAATTCCGTATTTGCTGAAAGCATGGTAACTGTCCTCAGGTGGAAGGTAAAAAACCAAATTCTTTGTATACTTTATTATTTATTCTCACAGGGTGCTTCTTTGCTGGGTACAATCAACTGTCAAACTAATTTTTATCTTGCTGCTTGTGCACTTAAATTCTCTAATGGCTTGTAACATGGTTTAAAACACCATGACCATTCTTATAGTGGTAGAGTACTGCTGATTCCAAAATTGCACCCATTTTGCACCTCTAAGAATGGCTATTTATGGTGCAACTGTAATGATGAGCTGGATTTAAGATGCTAACAGAGCTAGGTCTCACATTTTTCCTATTGGGTCCAAAATCTTTAGTCTCTCTTGTGTGGGCATTTTCCTACCCCAATTAGAGCCTTAATGAAGTCTGAAAAGGACAAGAAATGCTTTGGGATGCTCTAGCTTTGATAGTAGATCAGGGACCCAGCAGGTCATGGCAACCTGCCCACTTTTAATGGGATGAATCTCATAGGAAATTTTGCGTTAAATTCATTGTCAAAACAGTGCCAAGTCAGATCCTTCAGTTATAACAGAAGAACCACATCATGGCTCTGCAGGGAGCTAAAAGCAAGATAGATGCTGCTGTGTGGCTAGAAGTACCACAAGATGCAGTGAAAAGCTGAGAGGGGTATTTCTGAGAAATTCTTTTTTTAAATGCTGTGCATAATACAACAGATGAGAGAACTCAAGAAAGTTTGGGGCACAAGGAGTAACACATCGATGAAGTTGATCAACAGTTCCAGAGATGGGAACAGCAGGAGGAGCATTCCTGGGTGAGAAAGAGTTTCAAATCCACTTGCTGTTCAGGTTTTTTGAATTTAGAGGTTCTAATCAGTTACAACTCAAGTGACCTCCTTTTGCAGTACACTATCTCCACAACATGTTCATGTTGTTGAGATGGAGTTCGTGCTTCTTGAAGACTGAAAGAGGAATTGTCACATTTCTACTCAGCCAAATGAGCTGTGCTGGGGAGAATCAAATTGCTACTCCTGGAAGACACTTGTCTTCACTGATCCAAATTTTAAAGCGTCTTACAGAATTCACTCATCACCCTACATCTGTCCCCTTGTCAGTTGGGCTTGATCAGTATTTCTCGGTTCCTTTGTAGAGATTTAAAAGCTTCCCATTCTTCCTTTGAAATGTGGGAATAAATCGCATATTGGGTTTTGCAAAGTGAGTGAACGGCCCCTTTCAACTAGTCAGCAAAAAGTTTCAATAGAGGAATTAAGGCCGATGGAGAAGGAAATGTGATTCTGGGCTTAAAAGTTGTTTTTGGTGCAGACTTCTAGAAACCTAGTGCATACATTCATTGTGTGAGTAATAATGGAAAAGAAATGTCTTAAACAAATACCTTTTGTAGGATAAGTTTAATGCCACAATCATATTACTTGGGTTGACTGCAGAAATGAGAATGCAAATGATAAATCTTTCCCAACAACACTAATCTGAGAGGAGCTCTCTGGGAAGAATAGCATCTGAAATATTGTACACAATGAAATATTGTGTCCTTCTCTACCCCCAAGGTTGAGGTCTTCTTCCCCTCTTCAGGCAAGTGGCACTAGTCGGATTACAGTGCAATCATAACAACTAAAGATGGAAAAAGCTATTGGCCCATTTAATCTCTTCCCCTGCCAGTAGAGGATTACTCCTGAAGCATGTTCTTCAATGCCTTGTCCAGTTCTGGGTGACTGGAGCAATAGGCTTCCATCATTTTTTAGGAAGATTATCTTTTAGATAAGACCTTTGTGACCTATGTCCTAACTACTCTGCACGAATCCTCAGAGCTGGATTCCTCAAAGTTAGGCTTAAATACAGCTGTGTGCATGCATTTGCCTGTATTTATCTTTAAAATCAAACTGAGGGCTGTCATGGCATCATTTTGATTAAAGTTGTTAACAACTTTTTGGCCAAAACTCCCTTCACTCCCATATCTGTAGTACACGCAGAGACACTGGCCATTTGCTTTCAACCCACATATATCAGAGGTTCTCCTGCAAATTTTTGATTTCTAAAGAGCTTTAGGATCTTTAAAAATCCAATCATCCATGAATGGAACAGTTTGACTAAAAATTTATCTGGATTTCATAAGGCATAATTTGCTCTTTTAAAGAGCTTTAGATAAATAAGGGCTCATTTATTTAATAATTACTTGCTTTTTTATTATTCTGTTTATGTGTTCAGATTTTTTTGTAGTGAGAATTGTTCTGTTATTATGTCAGGGACTCACATTTCACTTAATTATAATTGTGAGGTTAAGGCTATTTTTAAATATAGAGCTTGTTAAGACATTTTGTTTTCCTATTCATTTACTGCATTTCCTCCATATCATTATTATTACTAATGTACATATTATTACTAGTGTACTTATGCTCTTGTGTGTGCAGGAATACATATAGGACCAGAAACAACGTAAATTCTTGACATTGTTTTAGAGCAAGTGCCCACAGAACTCCAGTTCTGCAAATGTTAAAAGTTGGCTTTAATTTGAACAGAAAGAGAATAACAACATCAGTAATATACTATAAAATGAAATAATGGTTCCTTTCTCCCTTCTTGAAGAGAGGTCAGGTCTTCCTCCCTTCCTCAGGCAATGAAGCAATCAGCCTATTAGTGAATTCTAATAATGAATTCAGAGGAAAAAAAAATAAAAATATGAACTGTCATGTATTTAAGATTGCTGATATGTAGGATGAAGTTGTAAATTGATACTGTACTGTTGAAGATTTGATGAAAGGATATATGTTAGGTATTCAGATTTAAGAAGAATCATTTTTTTATGATATTCATGTTTTTGCATCTGGATCTTTTGATATTTATTAGAAAAGTGGACTGATTCTTTTTATTCTTATAATAGAAGTTTTATTTAAAGGAGGATTCAAAGGGAGAAATTAAAGAGACCTGTGATTTAGATTGTGCAGAAAGTTTCAGATGGGCATCCTGCCAGAGAAGAAGGTCATACAGGATCATAATAGTAGGATGTCAACAAACTGTGATGTTCTTGCATTTTGAGTGGCCAGAGATTTGTAAGATGGAACAAAAAGGATGAAAAATGCAAGGTTGGGAGCAAGCTGATTGGACAAATTATTTCCTTTTCTTTTCTGAAAGGGAAGTGGAAACTATACATGAGGATGAAAGTGATCATGAGTTTTTTCTAACCGTTAGTTAAGGTAAATATAGTTTGTCCATGTTGATTCTGGCTCATTAGTTTATTTCTTTGATATTGTGGAATGTTCATGAGCTTTATCAGATAATTCAATTTTTAAAAATTTTTCACCCAGTTCTTTAATAATTTTTTTTATTAAACTTACAGAAGACAGTCTAAACTGCTTTTCACAGCTTTCAATTGTTAAATATCCATTTATCTGATACAGACATAGCTGTTTAAAAGAAGTCCGAGGTGCATCTGTGCAATGCTGCAGAAATTTCAGAGTGCTGAAGTCTCCTTATTGATGTCGAATGCAGCAATTTTCTGATGTTGAAAATCAAGAATAACAGGGACATGGGTGCCAGCAGTAGGGAGGACTGATTGATTTCATTACTAAACACTTGTGTGTAGGAGCTAGATACACAGTAGTAAATAAATGGGAGTTTTCTTTGGCCTAGAGGCCAGCTGGCGTGGCCTGGAATGGCTCAAACCCTTGCGGCTTAATTTTCTCCGTCCCCCAGAAGAGTAGCTGCATCCCCTGCTGCTTATTGGCAGTGGTCCCCAGTCTACACCAACCCCTGAACTGTGCCCAGACTTTGTCAGGGAAAGACGAGACACTTGGCACAGGTCAAAATTGTGCCACGCGCCGAGCCGGCAGCTTCCCAGCATGGGTGATTGCTGGCCAGAGCACAGGCATCTCTCCTGGTCCTGCTTCTCTTTCTGAAGCAGACTGCAGTCCTACGTGCCCAGCCTCATCTTAAGCTGCCCATGCACTACTTTATTGATTGCAAAACTATAAAAGAATAAATAATTTGGTCTCTTTTTTTTTTTTTGAAATTGTGACAATTTTAGAGATATTCCTAACAAAATATAATACGTAGTACATGGAAAGACTGGGGTACTGGAGAGAGCAAGCAAAGTATATAAATGATGCAAGAGATGCTTTGCTTAGGATATATAAATAGAAGGAGAAATGCACTGAAAAACATATTAAAGAAAAAAAAAATCTGGACCTAGTTTCTCTCTTTCTAAATTGAATCATTCAGAAGAAAATGTTCCCAAGATCGTTAACACTTTTTCTCAGATCTGCTTGAAAATACTTAGTAGGTCTGATTAAGTCAAGGATAAATTTAGTTATCCCCATAGCTGGTTTGAACTCAATTGCATTTTTTGACTGGTTAATTGTAATTGCCATTTTATTTTATTGTCTCTCTAATTGGTGCAAAGTTTCTTTTAATTTAGTGGCATCTAACTTACCTTGTAGTGTGTTTTGGTTCTAAGCAATTTCAGTCTTAAGCATACTTAATTCCCTTCTGAGATCCTCCATCACTAACAACACAAGATCAAATAACCAACTAATTAAAATTTATGTCCATCTTCTATTGAAGTCATCATTCATATCCCCCTGAGTAGGTGATTTCTGACTGTGTGATCCCACAGGAATATTTTTATGTCTACAGTAATATGTGAGTGTGGAAAAGTGGAGTTTATTCTGTTTCATTTCTGTGTAAATGGAAAAGGTTTAAATAAAAAGATTAGTATTATTATTTTTTTTTTTCAGTTTAGCTAAATTTACCTTGCTGTGAGGAAACACCCTGAAGTTCTATGTATATAATATTGTCATTCAAAATGTACATCAGATAAAATAAACTTCATCCAGAAGAAGAGCCACTTTTTTTTCTGTTATTTCCTTGTGTGCACAACTCTTTCACTGGAAATAGGAGTGCCAACCCTTTCTGAGCAGTCAGTATCCATGTGAACATGTCATTTGGGGTGTGAGGTGCCTGGTCATCTTTTCTGTGAAAAATGACCTTAACTTAACAACAACGTTTCAACCCCTGACATGTCTATGTTTGCAAACAAAGTGGGGTTGTGACTCAGGCTCAGACTAAATTGATGCTGCCCCACCATCTACACTGATTCATTGTTCACTGGCACCCCACTAGACATGTCTTAGTCCCCATCGGGGGGTGGCGTATGTCCATGGTCATTCCCAAGGGACAGTACAAGTGAGATAGCAAACTTTCTGGCTCCCTCCACCTTACACAATACTCTGTCTAATAACGCTATCCCAGAAGGATTTCTACCCTTCAATACGTACTCGCATACTATTACCTGATGCAAACAATATTTACCAAAGTCTTTATGCTATGAAAATACCACCTTAATGGGCAAGCAACACAATCCTCAAGACCATGGAACTACAGAAGCATACACAAAGGATAATCACTATGTCTCAAAGCCACCACTGGCAGCACAATACAGTCCAGAAGAAACCCAGGACCAAGTGCTGTGCAATGTGGATTTGACCAGGTCATGTCACTTGGCCTCAGGCCTGTTTTATTTAGTGTGAATTGCTACATTTCTTTAGTAATATGAATCAGTTTAAGACAACCTTTATGAACTCTGCTTTCCATATGAGGGCAAGGAGGGGGAACTGTCCCTTCTCTCCGTGGTGCACCCAGTGAGTCCATCCTTCTCCTTTCACCTGGGTGGAGGAAGCCATCTTAGAACAGCTCTACAAATGCACAGACCTCTGAAATGACCTCTAAATGGCAAACCACTGTGCTGAGGAGGGGCCTTCTGTCAGCAAGAAATTCTGATTACTGTGGAAAGAAATTAGAACAGTACTTGGATCAAAGTGAGTGTCTAAGAAAACAGTTGTGCATGCAAAAATGGTTAAGATAAAGCAAAAGGAATTGTGGCTTCCTGATAAACTGGCCCCTCAATGGCTTTTTTGAGCTAAAATTAAGTCTGATGATGTTTTCAGCACTATTATTTATGCCCCTCTGTGGTTTATTTACTTTCATTTAGATGCTTTCAATGATTTTTATGTTGCATTTCTACTGAGTCAGGTCCATTTTTGAGCCCATCCAGTTGGTGTGAAGTCCTTCCATCTAGGACAGTTCCCATGTACACAGTGTCTTCAGTCACAACAAAACAATAACAAGTTACTGTGGGACTCTGTAGCTCCTGGAGAAAGCTTGCACTGCTGGTTAGTGGTGGTCATGATAGCTAGATAGTATCAAGTTATGATTCATAGTCCTCACAGATATGTCTGTCACTGATCACCCACTATCCACTACTGAGGTCAGAGGGATGTGTCCTCAAGCTATGCAGTAGGTGTGGGAGAGACAAGCACAATAGCTCTCTCAGTGTACAAAGGAAAAGCATCTTCACAAGGAGAATGGAGGTCCAAAATAAATTATTTCCATCTGGAAATGGGACTACAGAGAAAGTTGTGTTGCCCATGATCTAGACAATGAAATCAGATGAGATGAATCTGGCCCTTAATACCTTGCCTGCACATTGGACCAAGATACGTTTACCTGGATCACTGCAGATAAGTGTAAGCTGGGCTGTTAGTGCTCTGCACTGTTTTCCTCCACATGGTGTGTTCGCTTTAGCACAGTTTGGAGTGCCAGGCAGATATAACCAGCCACCCTGGGAGTGCTTCAGAGACAGGACACCACCATAGTAAGGTACTCAAAAAGCTTCCAGGTCTCTGGGCCAAGGAAGTCATATTGCTCCACATCTGCCTGTGGACTTGTGATGCAGCCTTTGGTGTGGGGTAGGAAGTAGGGGTGGTGGGCTTGGCTGCTCAGAGGATAGTGTTGCACCCTGTGTCCAAACGGGGGTGCTAAACAACACCAAAGTCCTTCCCTCTCAGATGAATCCATGCTTGAACACTAAACCTGGAAAAACTCTCAAAGCTGCCAGAGGTCTTGCATCAGAGCAGTGGAGAAATAAAACACTGTTCTGGGGTCCCACTGCCAAGTGTTGGTTTTCTCCATTGCCTTTGAACTGAGAGGAGCTAAACTGTGCTTTTTGTGGATCTTCTCCACCTCGCTGCTGTCTTTTGGGTCTCAGCCTAGGCCACTGCTCAGATAGTCTGGGGCAGCAGAGTGGGGACCTGCAGACATAACCAGAGAGTGTTTAGGAACAGACACTTGCAATGCACTCGTCTGCATTGCGGGCAGAGTTGTCTGGTTACAAAGAAGTTGCACAGTGCTTGACGCTCCTCTGACACCACAGGCTTTTGGTGCAGGGCACCAGTGGCAGAGAAAAAGATGTGAGAATCACTCTCTGTGAGCAGTGTAGAAAAAATAACTTATACCCATGATTGATAGACATCTCCTTCCCAAGCATGCCAGTTTTGTTCAGAAATTACTGTGGAATTGATGGAATTTAGGCAGGAGGATATGACTGAATGCTTCTAACACGAGAGAGATGACAAGAAATACCACGTAGTGGTCCTAGGGATGTATTTTTCCTCTGGCCTTCTGTGTGGGGCCACAATTAGAGCTCTGATTTACCATTATTATATGATTTATTTCCTTTAGTTCTTGCTTCTAGCGAGCCTAATAGATTTCTCATGTTATTAGATAACCCTCTCTGTGAGCTGTTGTATAGATAATGGTTTCATGCCCCAGACCGAGAGCTTTAATTTTCACGAGTGCACTTAAAAAAAACAATCAGGCAATGAGTTATTAGTCAAGTTATTAGTCTCAATTGTGCCACCATTAAATAGTTTGGTCGCTTTCTTAGCTACAAGAACAACCATCTGAATGTCCTTCTGGTCTCCCCCCAGCTGTGGAACAAGCCTGATGATACCTTCATTATCCCATCAAAAAGCCTGACAATACTCAGGTGCCAGCACTTATTTGGCCTGACATGTCCAAGGCTCAAGTTTAGCACTTAAACCAGTGCTTACATCCTGTCAAGTTCAATGGAATTAAAGCAGATGCTTTGTTAAGTAGAAATGTATTAAAGTGCTTGGCTCAATTTAAGGAAAACCAGGAGTGCTTTATGGCATTTTGGCCACTGAGCATGGGGTTCCAGTCCTTCAACCACAGCAGGTCCCCAGAAGAACCACTCCCAGCTATTGGCATGGTACCTTTTCCATTTTGAAAATGTATATCAAGTTACTTTGGCTTTGGGAGTCTGATCATATCAGAGACAGAGTCCACTGTGAAGTGAAGGGCATTTGATGCGTAATGGATGTCGTTCAGCAGCAGGGCGAATCACGCTCTTAAGCTTTTACTGCATCCCACAATGTGAAAGTGGAGAAGTCCGAGTTTTATTTAGCTCCATAAAATATTTAATCTCAACAGTGATGGAGTTGATAAAAATCTGTATTTTGTAAAAAGCTTTTGTTTCAAGGCTATCCTTTTTATGATTAGCCTGTACAATCTCAGAAAAAAAAGTAATATCTATTATTACCAGCAAATGATCCAATAAGTGTCTTGGGTATTTCTGCAAAACTTCTGTGCAGGTTCCTAATGAGGGAGATATTAAGTTAAAATCAATGTGGGAGTAGTTCTTCTAGACCAGGGGAAAGTGTGTCATTATTTTTACTGGCCAAATATAGTATCATCATCCATTAACTCCCTAGCTGAAAAATATCCTGTATCTCACTGGGATGCTGAACAAGTCATGTTCTTGTATTTGATTTCTCTTAAGACATGCATAGCATGTATTTTAGGAGGAAGATTTATGGCAGGAGATTCTCAAAGCACCGAAAAATTTTGTGTTGCTAAATTTTACCTGTATACTACAAATCTCTGAATCTAAAAAGGCAAAAAGCCGTGACATCAAAAAAACATTTGCTGTAGGCTACAGGTAACAATTTTACCCAAATAGGACATTGTAAAAATTTGAGTCTTAATCTAGCAAAGTTCTCTGGGAAAGTATATCCAAGGCCTCAAGAAACATAAACAAGTCTGAAGGTACAAGAAATAAATAATCACCATGAGGAAATTCAAGATCTAGCATTCAACTTAAAGTTAAAACTATGAAAAGACAATATAATCCATGACACATATGCTTTTAAGGAGCTGATGTTCTCACTAGAGCTGGGTAATTTTTGTCTGAACATTTTGTATCCATAAAGTACAGTTTAGGGTTGTCTGAAACTATTGATGGATGTGGGTTAAACAAAGTGAATAATTCTGACTGAAAAAAAATTAATTTCAGATGCATGGTTCAGTTCTGCATTGAATACAAATTCATTATGGGTACTGCTTATGCTCTGGAGGAAGAATTTAAAATAATTGCCCAAGAAAAAATATAACAAAAGATTCCTTTCTCTTTTCAAGATTACTGTCTTTGTCTTTGTTTTTATGTTTCTAGTTTGGCCACACAACTGACACAGTTATTTACCCAGCAATGAACTTGCTCACATTGATGTAGAAATGCTATTGAGAAATTAATTTCATTGAGCATCTTTAAAACAAGATATCTCAAATCTAAAGCTTCTGCTCCCTTCAGGTATAGTAGGAACCCCTGAGAGGCAAAAAGATTTCTAATCTTAAGTGAGAGACAGCACATAAAATCTACCTTGTTTGGTATTTTCTCGTATTTTCATCACCCACACTATCACCATCTCGGGGAAAACAGTAGAATGCACTTCAGGAAGATTTCTTCTAACAGAAACAAAATGCAGCTATTTAGAAAGGCCAAGGCAAGCTATATGTGAAGTTCATTTGAAAGATGCGCTGGTTGAGGGTGTGTGGAAGCAGTCGTGCTGCAGAATTGTGTGCAGATGTGGTCAATAGCAACACAGGGACGTGGGTCACCACGCTCTGCTGGCAGGACATGCCAAGCCCCAGACCCTCTCTGCCCTCACACAAGCTTCTCAGGGAAGTGTCTCCAGCAGCCAGCTACCAAAGGGTCTGTCATGTAGGGACCTCCCCACATGCCTGGCAGTAACTGTGTCACTGGATTTTGCTCCTGAGAGTTGCTGCTAGTGAAATCTTTGTGACCCACCAGGTAAGGAAAACTAGGCATGCACAGGACAGCCCTTTACAGTAAAAACAATCCTTACTCTCATTAACCCCCTCATTTGATAATGATCCACTAATGGAGAGAATTGAAGTTGGCAGCCTTTGCCTTGCAGCTGTTCTTCTCTCCCTCCCACTGAAGACAGGCTTCAGGGAGCCAGTCTGCCATCAAGAGATGCTCCTTCCCTTAGGCTCTGCCTCCTCTTTGCATCACACAGTCCTAGCCCCATGGCTGTCTGATGGCTGAGGCACCCAAGTGGCTGCATTTGTCTATTTCAGTGTCGTTACAAGTCAGGCAGGCTAATTTTGAAGCTTGGATGTCTCAGAGTTTCTGCCAGAAAATTAAGTCTGCTATGAACTTTACATTACATGCTACCAGAATTTCTTAAATTTCTATTAAATCTTTGTCATTTTTTTTTCCTTTGCTGGTTACATGACTTTTGGAAAAGTCCTTTCAGTCAGATTATAACAGTATAAATCACCTGCTGAACGATTGGGATTCAAGGGGGTTGATTCCTCACAGTTTCTGAAAGATCAAAGGTATGGCTGTTCTCCAAAAGCTGTGATGCTTCACATCAAAGTTCACAATGAAAACTATCTCAATTTTCCTCTTTAGCATTTGGATTTGACTTCATGATATTAACATGGCATGTTCAGCCTTCGTTTGTGAGAGGACACGGCTGGGCAGGTTAGCATGGCAAATGCAAAACCAAATGGAGCAACCCTGATTTCAAATCTTCAGTTCGTAGAATTTGTGAGTCTCTTTTAAAAAACAAACGTCTTTTACACTGCTATAAATATCCCTTTGGTAAATGCCCTGAGTATCTTTCAATCCATGCTGATCCTTGTAATCACAGCTGCATTGTTCTGGTCATGTCATTGAAAATGCTTTTGACAGAACAAATGATGATCACCTGTGCTAGTCTTTGTAAAAAGCCTAAGATCCAATCTGCTATTTCATCAAGAAAAAACAACATTCATTTCATTTCTTTCTCTCTTTCATGTGCAATGCTTTTCACTGGGACATACTGTTTTTTTCACCAGCTTTTTTTATTCTTTTTCTCCATGAGCCTCACAAAACAAATAACTGGTGGGAAGTTCATAAAGGAATTGCTTTTACTTGCTTCAGGTGCTGACGGCCTGGTGTGGCTTGTTATGTTGTTTTTTTTTTTTCTTAAAACAGAAAAAAAGTTTAGGGACTGGACTATGTTTTGCTTGAAAGTAAGAGTTCTGCAGATGTGCGATGGCTGATATTTCTGTACCTATCCCTGTACAGCAGAACTAGACTTTAAAGTGTCTGAAGTTGGTATATTCAGAGAATATCAGTCATAAATACTTTTATGTCTGACTCATTTAAGCTAGAGTTGTAACTTTCACATTGCCATGTGCCTTTATATTATTGAAGTTTAAAGGAATTCCTTTCGAAGCCTAATGTTTGGCTCATGATGAAAGAAAATCAAACAGCTTATTCAGAGTTACGCTAAATAATTACATGTGTAACCCTTTAAATGCTAGATATGCAAATAAAGTGTTATACGGTCACTTGCATAGAAAAGACTTAAGGCCAAATTCCCTCTGTCTATCCACCCGCCTGATCCCACTCCTGTTTCTTCTAAAGTTATTTGAAACACAAATTACCCCGAGCAAAAATTGTATTACATATAATACAATGTAATTCCTGAAAAGGTGTTCATAGTAAAGGACCCAGTTCTTTACCCAACATTATTACTGACATCACTGGAAATTCAACTGTATTGAAGACTGACAGGATTATTCCCTATTTCTCATGGTTCTTGTTGTGACCCCCAGTGCTGTAGACTTCTCCAAAGGGAAAAAGGTACATCAGAGTCACAGATACACTTATGATGATAAATGATAAAATAGTCACAGATCCTGAAAGGCAATTACTGCTGTTTATTTACCAGTGGAGACTTCAGAAGGTACCAAAGCAGCACGATACTGAACCTGGTTAAGGACACTTGTATCTGTGCAAAATATGTATGAATTTAGGAACTATTCTCAACCTATATTAGACCATTTTTGTGTTAGCTCACCTTTAGCTGATGTTTTTTTTGACTTTTGCATAGAAGAAGAAGCTAAAAACTTAAATCCTGAAAAGGATCTAGGCCTAGCTGAGTCATCCAAGGTAATTTAGGAATTGGTTGGATTTATGCCCTCTGCTCCAACCCCTTTTAAGGTTAATACATGGGATTATCTATTTAGGATCTGTCATTTCACTCAAACCATTAAAAAGAGAGATTCACACTACAGAGGGACGTATTTTCAAAATATTACAAAGTCTCTTTTATGAGATCTTGTTTGTATGCTAATGTTTTATTAATTTAATTGCTGTCTGCCACTGAAGAGCATCAGAAAAAAATACCTTTTCTCATGTGTTCAAGTACTTCAAGGAGAACACTGGGATTCATTGTATTAAAGAATTTTTGGCTTCTTCATTGCCCTGAACCAGTATAATTTGTTGTCAAAATATTTGAGCAAATATCGTAAAGCCCGGGACAAGAAGCAATTTTTTTTCTAATCTCAGAGAATATTGAGTTTAAAATCTGAGCTATGACTCAGATCAGGTTGGTTGGTTTGTTTGTTTTTTCACTTTCTGTTTATTTGATCCAAAATCTCTCCTTACAAAGTCTTTTTTTTTTTTTTTTTTTGGTCAAAACTCCATCTGTCTTCAGTTTGGTTTGCTTGTGTTTACGTATCACAAAAAATATCTATCTTCAATGAGAGATTTGCCAGAATAAAAACTGCAATATTTGACCTTTACTTACAAGACAAGGGATGGGAATGAACTAGTTCAAATGTAGTAAGAAATTTGACCTTAAATAATTTTAAGAACACTTAAATGTACCACTATGTATTTATGTATTTTTCCTATTTTTAAAACATTTGGAGAAAGAATACAAAAGGTAGAAAGAACTGTATTTCTGAACCACAAACAAAACCACAGCACTGTGAGAACTAGAAATGAAGAAATGTATTTTTAGGTGCTTGTTACCACAGTGTTACTCTTTTGTTTAGATCATACAAATGTGACCATTTCTTAACTTTGTCATTCACTTTCTAAATATTTTACAAAAGGGAATAAACCACGTTCATTTTTGACAGAGTGCTGTTGCATGCAAGGGTACTCACAGTTTGTTTATAGCATACCAAAAGCATTCTGTTAATGAAACATTTCAAGGCTAATGAACCAAAACTTTGCACCAAACAGACAGCGGCTGCAAATTCTTTCTTGTCTGCATTTGTTAGAGTTCACGTTTCAGCTGTGCTCTCCGCTCCACCCACTCTGTGCCGCTGCAGATAAAACAACGTCTTGGATTGACAAGTCAACTTTGCAAGATTAGCTTTCTACGAAAAAGCTGCAGCAAGTCAGGCCATTAACTCTTTTGAGGCAAATACACTCATGATCTTGGGGCAAGTTGGCTACTACAAGGGGACCAAGCTGCTGTCCCATTCCCCTGAACTTTTAATGTCCCGTCAATGAGCCTAGCATAAGGTCCAGAAAGAATAATGAGACTACCATTTGCAAAGAGGGATTTAACATGTATGACATGTGGTAATGGTCTAGTGGTTCTGACTGTATAAAATCAATGATTGGCTTTGGGGAATATGGCTAAATTGGCTATGTTGATACTACTTCAAGACCTTTAATTATATTTTGAGGATCTAATTCATTTGGGAGGGATTTTTTATGGTGGCTACTTCTAAACTGCGTTACAACCAAAGCAGTTCAAGGTCTTTATTGTGCGAGTCTGTAAGCAGTCAACATCCATGGCAAACTCATGATCCAAGGCTAAGTGATAAAGGTACTACTCTGGGGATCTATGCTCACCATTTCTCTATCTCTGATTTTTTTGTGGCCTCAGTAAAGTACTATTACAAAAACTTTTTCTAGCTATGCATTTGCACAGTGTTTGGCAAAGGCCCTGCTTTGATTTGGGGTCCCCAAGCAATACCCTGAGTATGCAAGCTGCATCATCAATCAGCCTGGAACAAACCTCCACACTGAGTAGAAGTAAACTGTCAGTCAGTCACCTTGCAAATGCATAGAGTAAGAAAAAAGTGTAAGCAGAGACCAGGAAGGTGTGGAGAGAGACATTATGTTAAACCTTCTCTGGTTCATGGTGAAGATAACCACAGAGTCATGGTCTCACCTAACTTAGCAGCCAAAAGACCCCTGATGCAATAGAAGTCCTATGAATATAGGATAAGGTTTATGCTGTTGCTGTTGCCCATCTCAGATCATCATCGCTGGAGTGCTCCTCACTTGGGCTGTCATCAGGAATCCAACCCATCTTGTTTAGAAGGGAAACTCCTTTCTATGTGAATCCAAACCCATGTGTATTAACACAAAATGCTGCTTATTTTGATGAATATAGGGTTGGTAATGTGATCTAAAGCAAATACTTGAAGCAAGTTGTTGTTGAAATCCTAGTATACCATTGCTGTCTTTGTTATTCACACAAGTTAGTGAATTGTCCACTTCAGAAGAAAGTGGAGACATATATCATGTACTTTAAAAGATGCTTTTTGAACAAGGTCTTCTGTATCAATGGGCTGTCCTAGAAGCTTGCCATGGGATTGGAGGCAGAGCAAAAAAGGCCAAAAAAGGCATCAGACAGTTTCTCCTATGTACAACAAAAATTATTTGGTACACATTTGAGAGAAAAGCTATTCAGAAAGAAAAGTCTGTTGTAGGAAAGTGAATCCCAGTGATATATAGGAAACTCACGGTCCTCATTTGGCATAGTCTCATGATTCTCTACATTCAAAAAAGGATAAATTTGAGAGCACAGTTGCAGCTGAACATTCCATATACCATCATCCAGCTGTGATTATGATTATGACTCTGACATAGTCCTTTATCCATTATGTTTCATTGTTTTAATAAAATTACATCTTGCACTAGAAAAAAATCCCAAAATATTAACTTCTCCAAATTAGTAATGTCTTTGAAAATAACAGCTGTGTACAGGCAATAGCTACTACATTTTTAAGAACAGTCATAGTCTTTCAGGCAGCTGAAAAGGTTATTCCTACTGGTTTTGAATCTGAGATAACCATCTTTACCAGCCTCAATGAACAGGCCCTGTCTGGAAGTAGAGAGACAACATCTTTAGCCTACTTTTCTCCCAGGAACATGTTTGAGTGTGGTTTTTGGTTTGGTAGTGGAGTTCTCTGATGTGTATCAGCTGAAACACAGGAGTGTTTTTTTATCACCATCATTTGTAGATGTGGTCCAAGTTAGCACTGGGTAAACCTACTACCTGCAAAACGAAATATGAATAAATTCACCTGCTTACTCTGAACTCCTGTTATTCAGTACCTCAATTTTTTTTCCAGGCTTTTCACTCCACTAACATGTAAGGTACCTTTAGTGCATAGTATATGCAGATGCAATTTAATAATGACTCTTTTCATTAACTGAAATAAATGTGAACTCACTGTTGTGAAGTTGACTTCATGTAACAGGACTATTATCCTGTTGAACAGCTTGTCCAGAAAGGTGGTAGATGCCCCATTCCTGGAAACATTCAAGGTCAGGTTGGATGGGGCTCTGAGCAACCTGATCTGGTTAAGATGTCCCTGCTCACTGCAGGGGGTTGGGACTAGAGGACCTTTAAAGGTCCTTTCCAACTCAAAGCATTCTATGGTTCTATGAATAGCAGATGGGGACCACAGCATCCTCAGCATGCAATAAAAAACCTCTTTAGGTGATGTCCAAAGCGATTTTTCAAGTTGCTAGTGCCTGAATATGTCATTCAGGAATAAAAAAATAGAAAGGTAAGAAATCAATGAATGACCAGGAACTGATACTACAAAGAGCTGATCACTGGCCACCTTCCAATTCTTTGCACCTCTCACAAAGCCTTGCAGGAGATATACCTGCCATTTGCAGAGCTGACAGCCACTCCTACTGAGCTACTGCAGCAGACACAAGCTTGGAGTAAGTCCTCTTAATAACTGCTGTGTATGGAGGAAAGAGAGAAAGATGATAGTTTTGACATTTTAGTTCTTTGCTGGAACAACTTATCTCTGAGTGTAGCCGAGCTCCTGGGTTTTTGGCGTGCTACTTCACCTTATCCCGTTACTGTTAGCATTCTTCTGTTCCCAACATTGCACCAGCTGACAAACTCCCAAACAAATATGAATGCAAATTCCAAGGGCAATACTGAGGAGATGTCATTTTGCAATCTCTGCAAATTGGGCCTTTTCTAAGTGGTTCAAGTTACTCATTTAGAGTGCTTAGATCAGTCCAACAACAAAAGTTTTCCAAATTACTTTACTCATGAATAAAGGTGCATTACAAGTAATAACAAAGCACTTTTAAATCTGCTGTATATTTGTGCTTAATCTTGAAATCATAGGTATTTTCAAGCCACACTATTAGAGAAGTAGAATATTGGTGTAGTTGAATGTGTGAAATCTTTTCTCACTTTGCATGATAAAGGCAAACAAGATTAAGTTGTGTTGAATCATTTCCAAACACTTCTTCTTAAAAGCCAAACAATGCATGAAAGCAATATTTTTAAGATAAATATTTCAAAAAAACCCAAAGACTGAGTATTTTGCATTTAAAAGAACTCTGTTTCATTAAATTGGTAAGTCAATTAACTGAGAAAAAATGTAGTTGATATTTATTTGAAATGTGAAAGACATTTTATCTATTTCATTTTTTTAATGATATTCTGCTTTGTAATAGGAGTTCATAATTATCTTATCAAAACCACTGACTTACCTTTTTTTTCCCCAAAAGCTACTCCATAATAAAGCGCTATCGTCATAATAGCTATTCTACTTTTCTCTCTGTTCTTTCTCACTTGGAAGAATAATAGGTATTGAATATAATTCTATAGAAGCAGCTTCTGTAAGGCTAAAACAGGTGTTTAACTGGAAAAGAATAATGTTTGAAAAGGATTAAATTTGAAACAGGAAGCATTTTGTGCCAAAAATGTTGTGCTTAAGGTTGCTCATAATCTCAAAGTTGATGTTTCAGACAAAGGTTTACTTTCATTTGTGTGGAATGATTTCTGTATCTTATTATCTTTTCAAATACCTACATAGAAATGATAAAGAGCACAGCCAAATAGGCAGACACACCCTTTATTTTGGCAATTTTATGAAAGTGACACCTGGACAAACATCTGGGCAGTCTAATCTGTCAGTGGTAGTGAAAGTCAATCAAAAAGGTCAAAATGCTGTAGACACTTGTAATACTTTGATTTGATACCATGTTTAGTTGTGGGGAAGGCTGGTTCAAAGAAATGCAGTGAAAGTGGGTGGGAATTTGATAAGGCAAAGAAATGAAGGTCATCCATGGAGAAGGTCCTAGTTTAGTCTGGCATTGGCAGAGTTTCAGTGTCCCTCAGCTGCCCAGCCATGCCAACTCATCCCATGTGTTACCCAAGGCAAAGAATGCAGGCCTTACCACAGGCAGGTATGTGCACCGCTGTGGGGCTGGGGCCTGCCATCTTCTCCTTGATGGCTTTTAATATTTGGAGAGGCTTCTTTCTATAAAGAATGGGACCAGATTTTGAAAAATCCAACATAGTCTTTGAAAAATATCAGATTACTTTTCTGTGCCCGGCTCTGGTAGCAAGTTCTGTTCCTTCAAGATCTAGATAATGATGCACATGAACCATTATGTTTTAAGGCACAGCAGAGTTAGAGGCAAAGAGACTGAGGTGATGGCTTTGCTTTATCACCATAAAACTACTTGACATCCACAATGAAAACAAAACTTGGTCTTTGACAAACCGTGTGACACTGTGATGACAAACACAGCCCAGGCCTGAGATCTAACCACATTTTGCATTTTTGATTGAACTTGATCATAAACTAAAGCTAAAGGGGAAATGTAGTCTAAAAGGAATGCTCTTTGGAGAGTAAAATAGTAAACTAGGAAAGAAACACTATTTCTGAAAACAAACTTCTAGGACCCTTTTTACTCTGATCTGTTCTTTTGACCTCAAAGTTGAGGTCAGCAACTTGACCACCACACTATCACAGCTGGGCACAAGGTACTAGCAGAGCTGCTTTTTCCCACACATACAGCAGGTACTTTCCCCTCCTTGTGTTGCATAGCACAGTACCCTACGAGTGGTCGCTCTGGTTCCAGCAAAACTCTGCATGAGTAAGGTAGTAGTAATCTTGCTCTTATGAGCAAAGAAGTACTACTACAGAATTGCTCATGGGAAAGGAGGCTTCTGTAATCAGGATGCCTATTTGGATATATGCCTGTGACAGCTTACTGGCAAGAAGGGAATCCAGTTCATTTTTTGAACAGATGTGATATTTTGAATGTGCAACATGTCCCAAGAGCTTGGCTCCTAATTCCCAGCATCCCCAATGGTATGGTACACTTTCCTTTCTAGGATGACAACTACGTTGCAAATACTTCCATCCCAGCTGTTAAATTCATGAAGATTATACCTGTTTCACACCTGTCAGGCAAATGAGCCTTGCCCTTCTAAATGGACGTCTAATTGGCGCGCAGTTTCATTTGCATGCATTTTCAGTTTTCAACAGGTGGCACTAAAGAGCCAATAAATGATTCTATTCCCAGTCTCCAGCATGCAAACTCCTGGGCAGGCACTTTTATGTGTGTTTATCTATTTAAATATGGTATTATAATTCCAACATAATTAGT
Organism: Megaceryle maxima; assembly: GCA_024605025.1. Classification (NCBI taxonomy): domain Eukaryota; kingdom Metazoa; phylum Chordata; class Aves; order Coraciiformes; family Cerylidae; genus Megaceryle; species Megaceryle maxima. The sequence goes on along the minus strand of JANHGN010007849.1, from coordinate 1,459 downwards.
CATCTAATTGAATTGCATGACCACATCCATCCAAGACATTTGCATGTACAATTAATTAGGATTTATCTAAAAGCATGCTTTTTGTTCTCTATTTCCTACAAGTGAAATTACTCATGAATGGATTAGATGCTGATTTAATTTTGAAAGTGTTACAATACATACACTTGGATAAAAATAAGAATTGGTAAGCAACACAGAGGTAAATAATTCTTTTTCTTTTCCTTTCTATTTAATCATGCTACCAAAGGCCAATGCTCTAGAGCATGGTTGGTCAATGAGAGTCAGATTTGCTGTAGTCTTAGAGAAGTGTTCTTCAGTACCCTTCATTTGAGCAGAAGCAGGATTTAGAAAAACAGAATGTCTTTACACATACTACTAGGTTTCAATCTTCCTCCAGCAAAATTTTTATTAAACTTACATGTTCCAGATGGTTGCAATGCATTTGTCACTTTGTATTCTTGAAAAATAATGGTCAGGAAAAGAAACTGTTAAAGACATCCTTGGGAAATTGCCTTGTTTTCATGCAAAACATTTACATTCATATCAGCTGCAGGAGCAAATGGAGACCCACCTTGAGATGTGCTGTGCTATGCCAGATGGGAACTGAAATACTAGGAATGGCCCAGAAATAGAAAATTAACTTTGAAGAGGTGTCCAAACTGATGATGAACCAAAATACCTTAGAAACAGGAAGGACAATATGGCTTTAGTTTCTTAATTATTTGACAAAGCTCTTTTTCTTCACAGCCTATGTGCTTTCTTCCTGCTACAGGACAGTGAAACTCTCACTCTTTTTTTTTTGGTGTCCACTTTCAACCAGTGCATGATGTACCCAGTCACTTCCAGAAGAATAGGAACAATTAAAGAAATGTTTGAAAACCCAGCTGAGACATCTGTGAAGAATTATGAATACAGGTCTACAAAAACAACAACAACAACAAAAGTAAAAAACAAAACAAACAAAACCAAACAAAAATCAACAAAACAAAACAAAACAATACTCTAGATACTCCATTTTCCATTAGGGTGTGTTACAACTAAAACATATCGTGGTTCAGTCTGGAGCTTTGAGGACATGTAGTCCTGAAAACCATGTAGAGAACAGGGAAAATGGTACCAGGATAAACTGTGTTTAGAAATTTCACAAGTAGGGAAGAGCACACTGAAGTGACAACACTGCAATGTAAAAAGGAGAAGCAGGACAGCATTCCCCATTTCTGTGTATTCTTTGAAGTGGCCTTTGCTTTGCAGCTCTTTCTTTTAAACGAATTATCTCCTGTACCTCCTCTGAGCTCTTTTAGTCCACAGTTTCTCAGAGGCTTTTTGTGCCACAAATGGCTTCTGGTGGGGAAGTAGTAGACTGGTTTAAAATTGCTCCTCCCTGAGAGCTCTCTCTTTTCTTTTACTTCCAAATTGCTTATTTCTTCCTTTTATTCTTTTTTTTTTTTTTTTTGTGGGG
>JANHGN010007847.1:48841-95561 GCA_024605025.1 Megaceryle maxima | reverse complement strand
TTCTTTCATTTCTTCTCTTGTCCTCCTCCTTTTTTTTCTCCTTTCTTTTCTCTCTTATCTTCTCTTCTCTTCTCTTCTCTTCTCTTCTCTTCTCTTTCTTCTCTTCTTTCTCCTCTCTTCTCCTCTCTTCTCTCTCTTTCTCTTTTTCTCTATTCTATTTAATTATTTTGTTCATATACTCTTTCACATTTTTTTTTCTTTTTTTTCCTGTTGGTCTCTGCCCCAGTGTATCTCAGTCACTGTCTGTGTTTTTGGGGCTGTCTGTGGGCCCCAGGAAAAGTAAACCAAGGGATAAATGTAGGGGCTTCAGTGCGCATGGGACATCACAAGCAGGAGAAGACACAGGCTCCTGAAGGTTAATAAACTTTATTCATAACCTTAATTCCAGTTTATTAACTTCAGATATAACAAGTTGTGTGGTAATTGTGGTTGTTAAGGGAGCACCGGCCATTTTTTTCCTAGAGGGTATCAAATTTTGTGTTATTATCATACATGCACTAAATCTCCATTAAAGGGCTTTCTGTAAATGTTTCAAGGCTATGCCAAATAGAGGGGCACTTCATCTTGGCTTCAAAATGGGGTATTATCTATTTTAAATGCCCTTCAATAACAGTTGCCTTATTTGTCTCCCACCCAAAAATACGGTGGCTTACAAACGCCTTGTTTTTTTGGAAGAAGAAAGTCATAAATTGAACTTCCATGACTGCTGTATCAGTCATTAGTAAATCTGGGTTCAAAGGTGCACCCTCTATAGAGCCAGGCCATGGTCTTTCACAGTCTAGCAAAGTAAGGAAACTACAGGATGGAAACTCAATGAGCCTAACTATTCTGCTTCCTTTTATTTTTGTCTCCCTTTCGTATAAATCACACTCTTGAAGCCACTGCTTTTCTTTCGCGGGTACAGACCCCTCATCTTTTAAAGTCTGTCTTTCAAGTTAATTGTTTCAACAGGCCAGGCAACGTGCAAAAGACAGCTCCAGCCTATCTCTGTATTGTCTCCTCAGGAATGTTTATAAGAGAAATATACGTTTATACAATAGACGCGACTGTTCCAAGGCCAGCTAGTGAAGAAGTATTTTTAACGAGCTTAGTTAATGGGGTTGTTCAGTGCCTCCAAGGAAGCGTTCGCTGCTCGCAGGGCAGAATTGCTGTGGCAGGGCCTGAAGCCAGCAGCAGGTATTGGATGGGCTCCCAAGGATTTCAGCAGCCTTTGAATGAAGGACTCAGCGACAGATATGAGAAGTTGAAAAGTGCAAGCGGCAGCACAGAGAAATAAAATGGAGAGCGGCAGGACAGATGCAAGCAGAGAGCAGTGATGTGTGAGCCTCCGGAGGTGCTGTTTATGTTTGTGAGGAAGGTCTATGCTATTAAGTTTCAATTTGACAGTGCGTTTTAACAAACATCTTAGAGAAATATGTTTGCAGGAAGGATCAGAGATACCCAAATCTTTGAATGCAGAGAAGAATCAAGTGAACCTCAACGTTTTAGGGAGGTCTGGCAAACTCAAAATTAGGAAGAAATAAAAGGTTTTGGGAATGATTTTGCACTATTTTTTTGCAAAAGCACTGGAGTAAATGATGTTGTTCTTGTGGAATCTCTGACCTATCTGAAACTGAATCTACCTGAGCCTTATGTGTGTTTTTAGGCCATTTTTTTGAGCCCAGATTCACAGTCCTTTTCAAAAAAAGCATTTATACTTTTATTTTTAATGATACCTCATCACTAGATGTTTTAGGACCCATCACTCTCCTGGCAGTGGTTTTTACTCCTGTTGTTGAGGCCAGTGTTCTGCTTGTGCTCTCAAAGCCAATACGATTACTCACTCAAGTAGGACCTTGATACATGAATCAGTATTGTAAAATGTGGCCCGGAGTCTGTAAATGGAAAACGTTAGCTCCAATAGGCAGGCTCTGTGTCTGGTTTAGCTCTCAGCTCCATTAATATGTCCATTACTTAAATGAGATAGCAGGCCTGCCCTAGAGTAACAACTTCCCCGCTATCCCATTACAGGAGGCCTCAACGTCTTGTTATTTCCCGCCCTGTTCAGCAGCCTGCACTATGTGGGATAAGGCTGCCGGTGACACAGCCACGACTTATTTCCAAGGAGCAGGATTTTCTAAATGTGTCCACTAGATAGCACAATAAACTTCCTTCTTTTCCTGTTGAAAAACTTTCTCTCCCACCCAAAGAGCCATTAGCCCTTCAGTCCCAGAGTAATGGTGCTTCAGAAGGAGATCAAAGTTTCTCAGATAAGTGTTCTTCTACACAATGTTACCGACACTCCTCTTTGTAAACAGGCTTCTTTTTTATGGTTAAGAAGGACATATAAACATGCCAAGTGAGATGGATAGACTGTCACTTTTTCTTTTTCTTTTGCTCTTTGTGTGTGTGTGTGTGTTAACTGCTCAATGAGTATCATGGTTGGGTTGCGCTGATACCATTGAACGTGGTCTGTCTTTTGTGTAAACAGAGGAAGAAAAGAGAACGGCATGAAGTAATCCCAAGTGCAGATTTCTTACTGGAGTCACTGCAGTCCCACTTTCTGCTGCCTTTGATGAGAAAATGATGGCATTGTCCTTCTGAAGGAGGATGGAGATGTTAGCACTCAAATCCATGTGCTTGGCTACCTGCTTGTATGGATGTGTTAGACCCAAGTTCTGCTTTAGGACCTAAGCTGAGTACTGTAAAACCTAAATAAGAGGCTGCTGCCTCAGTTAAGGTTTCCAGACTGCCTCAGTCCCTTTTAGCTTGAAATAAAGAAGAGCGTGAGGCCCCTCCAAAGACCTCTGGGAAAAGCTTAAGTCCCACATTAGACACCATTGAGAGAGACTGATCCCTGCCGTAGGGTAAGTTGGTGTGTCTCCATGCTGAAGGGAGGGCCAGCTAGAAACAGTTGATAGGAAAACAGAGAGGTGGAGGAAAATATTCCAGAAGAAGCAGTGTGAATATGTCCTGTAAAAGGTATTGTGCAAGAAGTCTTTTATTCAGCTGGAAAACCTGAATGCAAATTTGCATTTTGAATCTATTTAAAATTAAGTGAAATCAGCAACTGAGAAGCTCTCATTCTTTCTCCTTAGGGATACAGGGGCTTGCAAATGTAGATTTGACTCTTCCAGCTGGAGAAAAGCATGTGCTGTGGCCTCTGCTCGTGTCTTGTCATCTAGGGAACTAGTTGGTATTCCCTCTTGTAGCTTGGATAGTTATTATCCTTCAAATAACTGTGTATTCTCTGTCACGCATTACCAAAACCTATATATAAAGTAAAAAAAAGGAGGAAAATATGCAGAAAACCACCCCTCCTCCTTTCAAGCCTCCCAGTGAGTTTGCAGCCTTTCTACCCAAACTGTAAACTCAGAGCAAGGACCAGGACTGTGTGGCAGACCAAAGCACTGCCCTTGCCATGTGATGCTCCAGCACATATAAGGAAGGTGCAAAGTGCCTGCTTGCATCTCCCCTTTCAAACCCATGACCTGAGGTTTCTGGGTCCCTGACTTAAGAAGACGATGACAAGGCCCATCTTGTCTTTCACGTTTCAGAGATAACTACAGGAATGTAACGCATGTCTTTAAAAACAGGTGACACTAGGGATTTTCCATGACAACCTTTCAAACTAAAGCAGAAAACCTCTGTTCCCAGGTTGAAAGCACTCTTAATCACAATGCACGAGCTCCCTCTGACATGAACGTGCGGCAGCTCTACTAATTAGACATCCCTGAGGGTTATTGTTACTGTAGTGGCACCTAGAAACTGTAGCTGTGGATTTGGACCTTGACCTCCTACCAAAAATACAGGCAAAACCAAACTGAACCAAAAGATGAGAGAGAAACAGTGAATAAAAGTGAGACAGGAATAGACAGTGGGCTTAGCTCAGTGGTGGCTTAGTCACTGCCCTGGTCTTGTAACCACCCCAGCAGAGAGAGCCTGCAGAGAGATGTGAAGGAGAGCACTGGAGTGATCTGCAGGCAGCTGTGGGGAAACCCACCCTCAAAGGCTGTGCAAGTGTAAGATGTGCAAGATGCCTGTTTATAAAACAGCTTTGCTTGCTTTTCTGTGTTCTTCAAGGAAAATTTTTCCTTTAAGTGGGAAGTAGCCAGCCTAGCCAAAAGCTTCCTACAGACCTGTTTTCTCCTTTTCTTTTGCCTGCCCCTTTGCATCCATAGGCAAGACTACCTTGGATTTCATCTTTTAAGTGCTACAACCAATCCATTAAATAGCCTCTCATGGACATTTTTTTCTGCTCTGCAGAGTAGAGTTGCTGAGTGAGAAAGGCATGAGCCGGGCTCTCGCTGCTGGGACTTCCTCCAGACCAGCTTGCAGTCCTAAGAAAAATGAGTTGGATGGTCTCAGCTCTGTCCCCAATGAGCAGCAGCAGTAGATCACTTTGCAAAAATGAGCAACGCGTAATTTGGCACCATTGACAGAAGACTCACTCGCAGCAGCTCTGGGCCTTGCAGGCTTGAGATAATGTGCTGCTAAAATCACCTCTTGACCCTAACCCAGGAGGTTCCTCCAGGTCACAAGGGAGGAGGGGGGTAGCAGGCCACTGTGAGATACCTTGATAAATATACAACCCCCTACAAGTCAGCCTGGCACTCCTGCACCAGGGTGAGCCGCTCTGTTTATCACAGTAAGAAGAATATGTTTCCTGAGTTGCGTTAGAGGACTCCAGACTTCTCATTTAAGCTGCCTCCTCCTTTTTCCCCTCTGGTGCAGCGAGCCCACCATAGTGAACTGGTGGCCCTGACGGAGCACAGAGAAGCAGGCTGCATGCATCTCCTTGTGATGGAGCTGGCAGAGAAAATCGGACACTGGGACAAACAACCATAAATCAGGAGTGTCCTGATTAAATCAGGCATGGCTGGCAAGTAAGTTATTAGCCGCCTGTGAAACTAATTGTGATACTGATACACTCAATTTTGCTGTGTCTTTCAAACACTGGTTGTGATGGGAAACAGCTGTTAGAACCTGAAAAAAAAGAAAAAAAAAAAAAAAAAGAAAGGGAAAGAGAGAAAGAAAAAAAAAGAGAGCGCTCTTACGATTCAGAATCATAATAAAGTCTGTCTTCTCTATTCCCTTGCACAAAAGCTCTTAGATTCTTCTATTCTCCTCTAGACAATTACTCCCAGCAGGCAGGGTCACTCAGGATGAGCACACTATTGCATTTAAAGTTCATCTACTGAAGGGGGAGAAAAAGACAGAGAAAGGAGAGAAAAAAAAAATCTTCCCATTAATGTGTGAAAAAATGGCAGCTTTAAAATGGGTTAGAAATTCAGGTTAAAGCCCCCCCCAAAAAAAGAAAAAAATTGTCACACGACATCAGTAGGAGAAAAGATTTTGTTCAGTGGTATTGTTTGACTGAACACTTCCTTCACAATAACACTAGTGCTGGGATATAAAAACCAGTGTTTATTTGATGCCTGGACTGGGCAACTGTTATGAGCAGTTAACATAGAAAAAAGGGGATGTTTTGAAATATGTCAGAGGGAGAAGGGGCCTGATCCTGCTCTGGTAGAAGCTGGCAGCAAGCCCTCCTCTGACTCCTGTGTCTGCTGGCAGGCCGTACTTTGCTGGACCCGGGGGGGCTGTGCTGGAGTCATTGGCATGACCTGCTGTGTGGGCTGTGGTGAGAAAAGAGTGCAATTCAGCTGCTTTGCTCAAGCCAAGGGCAGGTAGTTAGCAGTGCTGTAGTAGTTGTAATGGCTTAAGGGTAGGAACCGAGCAGGGTCTGTAGACAGTTACTGGTCTGAGAAGCATAGCTCAAAAAACAGACAGGATTTTGAGTATAAAGGCACTTCTTCAGGTCTGAAAAAAGGCAGCAAAGCCTAGCTTGAAGCCTGTTGCTTGTCTCAGCCCTGAAGAAGTCTGAGCCCCCAAACTCTTTTTACCCAGAAATACCTAGTTTAGTATAAAAAATTACCTCTCTTTGTACATTTCTGTTTACCAGAATGACTACATGTATGTGAAAAACCTTCTCCTGCATGGTGCAGACCATACCTGCAAAAACAATATATGGAACTGAAAGATGCTTCCTCATGGGAATATTTATTCTTGGTGATTTTGTGCCTTCTGCTGAAGTCACTGCAATAGGCCACTGTTGGAGGTTAGACTCTTCCAGCACTTGATTTGAATCCTTTTAGTCTCAAATACTTTATAACTCCTGTTTTTCATTTGTGCCACTTTTCCTTCTCATCTTATATTTATCTAGTCTGTCTTTCTAATGGTGGGGGAATTTTTAAGTTATATTTTAGCTATAAGGGTGGAGAGAAAATGCCATGCATTAGCTAATAACAATATGACTGCATCATGAGTTTGGGAGGAATGGAAGGAAAAAACAGATCACTCACATTTCAAGAATCTAACCCCATCCTCTCAGCTTCCACAGTAATATCTCTGGCTTCCTGTTTGCAAACCAGAAATGTTTATTTACAATGTCTTTCAAGACAGCTTTTCAATGTATAATGCTCATGTCATTACATAATGGGTCATAAATGATGTTGGTTGTCACAGAAAAACACAAAGTCATCAAATATTTTCTTGGTTTTTGTTTGCCTTTTGTGGCACGATTCAGAGTTGGCTACAGTTGGGAAGTCTGAAGGTAAATCATCTTTCCAGTAATTCCAGCCCCAGTGAGTTCAGTCTGTTGGGAGTTTACGAGTGAGGTGATCTTGATGCTGAAAATTTTTTCTTGTATCTTTTCTCTGTGGCCCTGATGTTTCAGGCAGCCCACTGAATCTGTTCTCTGAGATATCCAGGCAAAGGCTTGCTTGTCCATGGTTTTGTGAACAGAAGAGGACAACCATGATACAAATATAAAAATACAGACCGTGAGCATTTAGATTTTGCATATATAAGGCTATGCACTGAACCAGGATACTATCAGAGCCTGGGGGTTTCTACGATAACCCTGAAAAAAAAGGTTTTTGGGAGATTTTTCTAATCTGAACCATAGCAGCAGGGACATGTTTGAGTGCAATCTTCTACAGTGTTGAGATGAAGCTGCTTGCTCTAGTTTCCATTTCCTGCATCTAACATGGGGACCAGTAAAATGTATAGAATATGCCCAGAAAATGCAGTCCTTATTCCTGACTTAAACTGGGACTTGGCCATCAGACACTTTGAGTTCTGCTGGACCCCCTTGCCCTCTCCTTGTAGGGGGTTCATTTGGCAACACTAACAAATTGTTTCTTGTCTCGGAAATCTGGGAGGAGAAGGGAAGCAACTCTTAAGCCATAATACTGGGTGGAAATGTTGCCTGTGCTTACACCAGTGTATATCAGGTATACCTTCCCTGAAGCTGGTGGTGAAGCTGCTATTCTTACCTCTGAAGAAATCAATTCCTAGCTCTAAAAATAAGTGAATTAGAAAAGAGGTAAAGTTACCATTTATAAAATAAACATGTTTATTTGATAAAGATTGTATCCTGTGTATGAACTTCATCAATATCAGGTCTACCTAAGTTCTTCTTAATCTTATTAGGGAGAAAGCAAATGGATTTTGCATAGTTTTACTAAATCAGGAAACCTTTTTATTCTTTGTTGGAATAATGGCAAATAAACCACTCTCAGGATAAAAGACAAATGACAAAATAAGTCCATGCAAAAGATACACAAAACCTTCCACTGTTGTCATTTGGGAGAGCACTGAGAGTACTTTCTGGACTGCCTGAAATAGAGGAGCCTTCTGGATCACTGGTGTAATTCCACTAATGCCAGATAAGCTCCATCTCCTGTACATACCACCTAGTGAGCTTATGGGTACCTATGCAGGAAGAAGAGTGTCTCATGCCTAATTCTTATCATAAGATAGGCCTCTTAATAACCAGGGGCTATTTGCTGTGGTCCTCTGGCATTAATGCACATCAGGGTGTCGGTGAGCACCTGATAACATTTCCAGCCACACACAAAGAACTGCTGGACTAATAACGTGTCCTTTTAGTGAATTGCATAGACAAAAGGCTTTATCTTCCCCTCAAGGAAATACAGAGCTGTCACAAGCAATATCACTGGAAAAGTTTTCCGTTACTATGCAAGGTCAGATTACCTGCATCTTTCATTATCAAGATGGGTCATGGGAAGTTGTTGAGATCTATCAAAAGCGAGGCCTTAATTTAGCCAGGTGGCTAAGCAGGTAGCTGACTTTGCCCAGACTCTCTGTGTGCATTAAACCAGCCGGGTTCTTTAGCAGGCTGCTGAACTGGAAGCTGAAATTCAAGAAGGTTCTCGAATGCCATCTTGGAAATTAGATGCCCACACTTGCTACTGGAGATCATAAATTATGCCAACATTATGCACAAGAGTGGGGTGGGTGTGTGTGTGAAAAGAGGAAAAAAAATGTGCGTAGTGGAACAGTAGGAGCAAGTGATCTTCTTCAGCATGCCATGCATTTTACACACATATTTGTGTACTGTCTAAAGAAGCCTTCAGAGATGTACATTGCATGAAAATAGTACCCATCCTTTATGATGAATTTTTATTACATAACTCCTACTGTGTTAGCAAAAAAATTTAAATAAATCTAAAAGTACCAGCCCTGCTATGAGTTCCAAACACAGTTCTCATTTCAGGATCCTGGAATGCTCTTGTAAAACATTTAAATACCTATTGGTGGATAAGAAAATCAATTTACTTGTGAGGTGACTAAGTAACAAAACATATTAGAATTGATGTTACAATTAGGAAAAAAAGAAATAAATTGTTTTTCTGCTCATTAATATTTAGATAAATATTTATGAATGTATAAGACAAGCAACCGCTGCCAACACTAGATCTTTATTATGCCAAGCATAGGAATAATTCAAGCATTTAGGCAGCTGCTGGTTGAACTTAGCCCCACTGGCTGTTCAGCTGAATTCGGCCTCTGGAAGACTTTTCTTTGGAAGCTGCTCAGGTTATGTGGTTTCTGTGTGGTTTTTGTTTGGGGATCATTGAAGAAAAGGAGTGAAACAGTCTGCAGGTAATGGACTTCTGACAATGAGCTGTGTTTGCCTTGAGGGATGTGCACGGGGCAGAGCAATATTTGGGGTAGACTTCACTGCTCCCCCACAGAGGACCTAGCTGGACAGGAAGGATTCGCAGGAGTTTGGTTGGCAGGGTTGGCCAGGCAAACATTTCCAGCCTGGAAGCAGCGGTAGGCACTTCTTCAGGACAGGCTTTCTACTGGAGCCTCATTTTTTTTTCCTTCTGTTTCTCATTAAAGCCCTCAAATCCAGGCAGCTCCGTGCACTCAGCACATATGAGCTCTTTTGCCTAGTATTCAGTGCAAGCCTGCTTGCTCCTTGTGCAGGTTGGTTATCTTATCACAGAGGGCAAACCCTGCTCAGACTCCCCCCTTCACAGACTAACCAACCATCCTGCCATCTGGCAAGGTGGCTTTTGTGGACCATGAAGGGAGGAGAGGACATTTTCTTTATACAGTGCTGTCCTATGTGTGTACAGCTGGGGGTCACAGAGAAGAGCTGTGGTGGTCTGACCACCCACAGCCATTTTCCTTTTCTTCCTGGTGAAGAGGAACCTGATTTTAACTTTTTTTTTTTGTCTTTTTTTTTTTTTTTTTTTAAAGAAAGAAAAAAGAAAAGAAACAGAAACAAAAAGAGTAATAGCTTCATTATCTTGAGGCGATTTTTGTAGACCTCATCTCTAGTTCAGGATGCGAACCAGAACAATAGGACTTTTGGAACCTGAGGAAAAAAACAGCTGGCCAACGTGGCTCACAATGTAATTTCGTAGGGGCACGCATCAATAATGCGACTACTGCTCCACTCGGATATTACGCAGGCAGCCTTAATACGCTCACATGGCGTCTGGATTGACAAGACAGACCATGATGGCTCCAAAGGGTCAATAAAACATGCGCCATGAAGGACTTACACAATAGACAGTAATGGCTTCTTTGGAGCTGTTACGGTCTATTGGGTCAATAATAATCCACTTTTTAAAGAGTGCCAAAATATGAATTTACACAACAGGCCGTAATGGCTCCTGATCTATCAGATAAATGATATGAATTATCAGCATTAGTGCCCACACTGCAATGCACGTTTACCTATTAGAGTGGATAGAGTAAATATTAGGTGCTTCAAAATATGCTTTCATATTTGAAAGTTTGATTTCTAAAAATATCGGGGGGGAAAAAAGAGAGAGAAAACCCAAACTCTCATCATTAAACCTGTGAAATAAATAGCATAGCTCAGGAAATTTAATTCTTAGACTATCTCTAAGAGGTGATTGTGAGTTCTTACTCTACGTTATTTTAAATTAAATATAGCAGCAGCCTATAGCATGAATTTTTAAACTTTTGTTTATTTTTAAAGCAAAGTCAGGTCTATGAAGCAGGGGAGCCCATGAACATTTCCTACACTGGTAACCTTTTCTATTCAGTTGTATCTTTTCTGCTTTATTAAGAACTAGTTGCCTGAGTAATGGTTTGCAGGAACCAGATTGCATGTTATACAAACAGGCTTGGTCTGAATATATGCATTCAAGACCAAAAATCTGTTTAAATAACATATGTTCTGTTTGCGGCCACCTATCTGTCTCTATCAAGGAAGATAAAAGTCCTTGTCTACGCAGTTTCAGCTGTGCACTCAAGACAGAAACCCTCAACTGATGTTTGCCAGCAGGTGGTGACATACAGCAACAAGCTCCAATGGCAGCAACGTTTTCCTGCAAAACTTGGAGAAAATCCAGGCTTCAGGAAAATGAAATATGCCTTCAGTTTGGGAAGAAATAATGATGAATGTCCATCAGCAACACATGCGATGATTTAGTCTTGTTGCATGGCAAGAAGAAGTATGTTCAGTCCACTACAGGTCAAAAGTTTTCCTTGCTGTTTCTCTGCATTTCCTTCTTGTTATTATAAAACATTTGGCTTGGTTGTGAAATATACTTTTAATTAAAAGATAGGAAAATCATAGTAAGACAGCAGCAGCAGAGAGCTGTTAGAAAGCCTGCTGTCTTAGCTCTCATAATAAACATAACACGAAGGATAGGTGCACAAACACTGAAGTGTTGTGGTGAGAATACGTATACTTATAAGAATACTTATCCAAGTCCTTTCAAAGAGAAGTGTAAATAGCACTTTCTGCTTGTCTGTGATTTCCTCATGCTTTTTCAAACTTCATGCTTTTGTTTGTTCTAGTCTCACAGCCAGGTACACCTGTTCGGAAGACCCACTGCTTTTTTTTTGGTTTTTTTTAGTAGGTTAGTGGGCAAAGAATTCACCATAATAGACAAAAAAAAAAAAAAAAAAAAAAAGAAGGAATGGCAGGATCTGTCACCTTTGGCTTCTATCGTGCTGTGGTTTCCAGGCACTAGGTATTTAATTGTTTTCATGTATACATTTTATATAAGTTACTCTTACCTTAAAAAATGTGCCCTTTAAAAGAAATTCTGGTGCTTGCAGTGTCTGAAGTGCAATAGCTTAACAGGGGAAAATATAAGTCTTGTCCTGCTTAGCAGGGAGCTGAACAGGATGAAAATATAAAAATACTGAGGATTTTTCCCCCCTTTGCAGTGTCTGTTTCCCGTAAGTATCTACCATCTACAATATTGACTGGTTTATCAGGCAGCAGGTATCTCTATCAGTCTATCTTGAATTGTCATCCAACAGGAGATTAAAGGCTGCCTGCCTCCTTCTTGTGATTTTCAGTCTTCACATCGCAAAGTTTTCAATCAAATTTCAGCGGTGTACATTTAGCTTAGAGAACTCGCAGTACTTATCTTCCTAAAGCAGGTGATTTAGACCATGTTTACCTTGTACAGTTCCAAGATATCTCTCGGCAAACCTGTCCACATCTCAGGCCTTGAAATGATTCCCAAGTTCATTTTTTCGCTTTTCTCTGTTCCCTTTCTCTTTCTCTCCCCAGCCAAGTTACCAGCCAAAGAACAATAACAATGCAGGTCCTGAATAACAGACAAGTGCCAGTTTTGGGAAGAGTTAGATCAATGTGGCAACCTTGTATTGTTAGCTTTTTCTTAAAATGAAAGCAATGTGACCGCTCATGGCCTTGTTCTAAGCTGCTTCCTCATTAGTAATCTTTCCAGTGCACTTATCACAGTTGTGGTTTCACCCCACAAATCAGCTCAAGCCCAGGAGGATGTCAGCTGGGCACACTTCTCTGTTTGCATCGGATACCTGAGGAAGTTGTGGGCTGGGAGGTATCCTGTAAAATTAACTACAGCTCCATTTGTAAGGAATCCAGTGCAAGCTAGATGACACTGAAAAATAAGGGCTTTTCTGCCAATTAGCATATTTTCTTCATAGGATTTTGATAAACAGACTAACTAGAATTTGAATAAGCATAAACTTGAGACTAAAAAATGCTGTCAAGGCAATTCAGAATGATCGCAGAAGCCAGACTGGGTTTTTGTGGTGTATTCTGCATGTAAGAGAGTTAGGATATAATATAACTAAAAGTGATTCTGCTAAAGTAACGGAATGGAGGAATTGGGAATTATAGTTAGAGAGTCCTGATTAGTCTCTCACCACCAAATACTTTGAACAAACTATTGCACAGCAATCAGGGCAAGGCCCATGAGCAAGATTTGTGCACTTAATCTGTCCACTTATTGCTGTACAAAAAGAATGTAGAGGGTACAATGGTCCCCGGACCATTATAGACCACGGTTCTGGCTGAAAAAGCAATTGAGGGTGCAAGTAGGGTACCAGAGGGTCAGAGGTTGCCTTTTGAGGACTCCCTGCTCAGAGAGGGAGCATGTGCACATATTTTAGGGATGGGGCTGATCCATGAGGTATACCCAGGCCTCCAGGTGGCACCATGAGCCTGGGGCAGGTGTCTGGGACATGAATCTCCACAGTGCGACACCACCCCACTGGATTCAAGCATTCACCCTAGGGGGGAAATTGATAAGAGAAATGTGATTCTGGATCCAGTTGTTAGGAGAAGGACAGGAGTATAATCCTGAGCGCTAGAATACCTGGGAAGCTGTTACAGTAATTTGATGGCAGCTGGGAAGAGGCAAACACCTCCCAAGTCAGTGCTTTGGCCAACAGCCTGATGACAACAGAGGGTTCCCATCAGGCAAGAGAAATCTTCCAGAGGGTGATACCCACTAGAGTTCATCTGCTTCATGCTGTCAGGGCAGCGTGAAAGAGAGTGAAGTGACAGGCGAGTTGCCCCAGCTGCTTCTTCATGAATATCTGAGATTCTTGCATAGTGTAAGTGCAAGCTATATGAACACATCAAAGAAGAAAGACATTGAAAATTAAAAGGCAGTGCCTAGATGATTTTGAAAACAGTGAACTTGGTTCAATCTAATTCACTTCCTACGTATGTGAAGTGGAGTGGTAGGAGTGAAACACAATTGCTATGTTGTTGAATGTGGAAATGAATTACTCCTTTTCTTCTTTCTTTCCCCTCTTTTGCCTGCACTTTGTGCTTCTTCCTTCCGTTCTACAAGTACAAGCAAGCAAAAATACCTGGGGCCCAGCTGCAGGGAGAGGATTATGGCACAGTCTGACTCAGGCATCAGCTTTGCTGAACCCTGTTCAGGAATATCTTGTTGGCAGGGGTCCATGGATGGAGTGAATGAGTGTTAAATGAGCTGATAGCTCAACTGATCCCTGTGGTCCCTTCAGCTCAAAAGGGAGAACAGGGTGTGAGCTGATACACAAAATGTAAATTGCCATCAATTTTAGAAGGACTACCTGAGAGCTTCTCCTTATCAAGTTCAGCATTGTAATCACAGTTTGGGAAGTAGTGTAGAAAGTCCAAGATACATGACTGTGGCAAAGTAAATCCCATTCTTTATCACTTGGTGCTCTCACCTGACAATGTCACAGAAAGAGAGCCCTGGGCAGCAGGGACATTGCCACCCTGGAGTGGGATGGATGGGTCGTTCATGCCTCAGAAGGAGATTTCTGAGGCTCGTGTGGAAGCTCAGCATGGCCCAGATCACAGTCTCTTTCTCTAGAAATTCCTGCAGGCTGGGGACACTAAGGAAAGGCTGTCTTGAAGTATAGGGTCCAGATCTGCAGGGAGCATCTGGGTGTGCTTACACTGGCTTGAACTGCTTAGCTGCATTTTATGGTTTAGTTTTAGATTTGTGTTGCGTACGTGTGAAGCATATTCTCTATGCTTAAGCCCAGCTACTTCTATTTCTGTATGAAAACTGGGATTACTCTCCTGGCTCTAAGCCTTATGTTGTCATCAACGCTTTTTGGGTTTAGTCCTCATATTTGTACACACTCTTCTTCTAGAGGGACTTGCAGAGTTTGCTGTCCTATTACTGACTAGGGTAATCATCTGATTTCTAGGTGAGGCTTGTCCATGGGCATGTACCCAGTTACCTTGTAGAAACATGATCTGTAAGGCTATTACAATTGCGGGTCAGTTATAAGGCTATGGTTAAGGCTGCTAAATATGTTCACATTATTTTAATGTGTTTTCAGTTGTTAAGCTTTAACACTTTGGACTGAACATTTCTAAAACAGGTCTTTGTCTCAGACTGGATTTTTTAGAAAAGGAACATGAAAAAAACTTTCAGGTTCAGATGAAGTAGACTCTTACAATTTAAAACCCACGTGAAAATCTGCCCATGTTTCATTGGGCTGTAATTCTCCATAAAAATCTTATTCTTATGCAGCAGAGGTACAGGCAAGTTTGGCAACAGAATCTGGCCTAGCCCTCTCGGAGCAGGACTTTCCTTAAGTTGCTTGTGGCAAGTAACATACTTGTGGTTATAATCTATGGTTGCTACAGGTATGCTTCAGTGACAGGATAGTGAATGAGAAGAATTGTCCCTTGTTCCCTTAGCACAGCTGCATGAAAAGCTGCGGAGTGAGGTGACAGGAGGGACATGGGATGCAGGAACTTGATGTACAGAAGAAGCAGCTTCAGGGAGAGGCAGGGGAAGCACCAAGGCACTGGGAAATGCAGAGGGGGCTGTGACCAGCACAAAAGAGAAAAGGTAACAGATGCCAGGAGTGGAGTAATAGTGCTTGATATGTAAGAGGCAAATTTGGACATTTTTAAGTGCTGGCTGTGCAACCTCAACTTCTTTTAATATTTGCATATGTCTATGGATGGGACAAAGAGAAATTAAAATTGCTGTGTAGGTTGGTATTGTAGCATTTAACAGATCACTGGCATAAGCAGGGGGATTGGACTAGATGATCTTTAGAGGTCCCTTCTAACCCCTACCATTCTGTGATTCTGTGACCTGTGAGTCCTAGTGGATAACAGGATGACCATGAGCCAACAGTGTGCCTTCATGGCCAAGAAAGTCAAAGGCATTTTGGGATGCATTAGGAAGAGCATAACCAGCAGGTCAAGGGAGGTTCTTCTCCCCCTCTACTCTGTGCTGATGAGGCCTTACCTGGAGTACTGTGTCCAGTTCTGGGCTCCCAGGTTCAAGAAGGACAAAGAACTACTGGACAGGGTCCAGTACAAGGCCACTAAGATGATTAAGGGGCTGGAGCACCTACCATATGAGGAAAGGCTGAGAGAGATGGGTCTGTTTAGCTTGGAGAAGAGGAGGCTGAGGGGGGATCTTATCAATGCTTATCAATATCTAAAGGGTGGGTGTCAGGAAGATGGGGCCAGTCTCTTCTCATCGGTGTCCAGTGGCAGGACTAGGGGCAATGACTATAAACTGGAAAACAGGAGGTTCAACCTCAACGTGAGGAAACATTTTTTCACAGTGAGGGTAACAGAGCACTGGAACAGGCTGCCCAGAGAGGTGGTGGAATCTTCGACTCTGGAGACTTTCAAAAGCTGCCTGGGTGTTCCTGCTCTGGCAGGGGGGTTGGACTAGATTGATCTTTAGAGGCCCCTTCCAACCCCTAACACTCTGTGATTGATTCTGTGATTCTTTGATAAAGGAATATTGTATATATGATCCCATTAATATGCTTAGGCTGGGAAGTGCTTTCTGTTGTTAGGACACGGTCTGAGACCAAAAAGTTTAAGGAATCCATGATTTGGGATATTGTGGTGTTTTGTTTTGTTTTGTTTTGTTTTTTACTGCTTGTTCTCAATGTTAAAAAAACCAGGACATTTCTTCTATGAACACACATTTTTGTGTTTTCAAATTTAGCTCTCATGGTAGCACTTCTACTAAGGCTTTCAAGCTCAAGCCCAGGAAACCCCAAGATGATTTCCATTTCAGTCTGACCAAAATACCTACAGCTATGTTCCCCAGCACCCGCTGTGCTGGGTGCACTGAGTAGCTGGGGGTCGAACCAATTCCCTGGAATTACAAACCCTCATCTTAGGTGGAAACACCAAAGAGAAATGCTGAGAGAGGGAGGAAGGCAGGGAGGGAGCGAGGGCAGGAGCCCTAACTTTTAATAAAGCCTGCAGTAAGGACCATTCATTTTTAGCAGCTTTTCTAAATCTTGAATGGAAGGAGCATGTTTTACAGCATATGTTTTGTTGGTGTTGATTCCTTCACTCAGCTCTTCTGGTGCTTCAGAAAATGCGTTTGAAGGTGGCTGAGGTATTTCAGTTTGACAAATAAACTAAGCTGTGGTTACTTTCTCAGTATGTTTTGTGTCATGGTGCTAATTTCCCATTCACTTGATTGGGATGCAATGATTTCACGACAATGTCAGTGCAGGTCTATGGAAAAGACATTATGGTGTCAAAATGAAATGAAACAATGTTAATTTGTCTATGGAAATGGTGTTACACTGCCAAATTGAAACATAACCCTCAGCTCAGCCACCTTGAGACTTGGCGCTGCCGCACTATCGAAGGACCCCGCCACACAGGGTGATTTTACAGCGGCGCGCTGGGAAACTACAAATCTGGATTAAATATTAGAGGAAGTAAGACTATTTGTTTTGCTCTATGAAATCACAACTGTATAGCATTTCCTAGTGTTATAGGGGCCTTCCACATGTGCTGAAGTACCTAAAGCCCAGGGAGAGGGTGGGAATCGAGGGGAGAAAAAACAATTTGGCAACCTTTACTCAGATTTCTTTTGGCTTCCATCGGCTCTCAGCACATCTCATTTCTAGCATTATATTAATGGATCTTTTTTAGGTGAGGAACATTATTAGATTTTGCAGTATTCATAGCACCTAACCAACATCCGGGCCACTGGAGCTCAAATTAAGCAATACTCAAATCCAATTTGGATTTTAATTCCACCAGGATGTAGCATTTCTAGTAAAACAAGAGCTTGAACATAAACCAGAATCCAAAGTGTGGGGAATACAATAATGAAAAAGAATAATAAGAAGCTAAAATCAAAAGACAAGCACTGAGGGAGAGAAGAAGCAATATATAAAGGGATATAGAAAAATATAAATAAATATTGTAAATATCCTGGTTTTCTCTATCTGTGGAGTGATAGAATCTACTTATCAATCACAGTTTGTCTTTTTTTTTTTGTTTTATGTTCTTGGACAGTATGACCACCTTTGAAAAAACGTGATCTTTGATCTCCTGCCCCGGGGCGAGCCACAGCAGATGTTCTTTTGTTCTTCTCCCCATATTCAGTGTTCCTCATCTCCTAAAGCCAAAGTGCGCTCCCCCAAACTGACAGGTGTTTCTCTGATTGCAAAGAGATCAATTTAGGCTAAATGTGACCTGAAACCTTCAAAGTGGAAAGGCCTCCCAGCACGCTCGCAAACTGGTGGGAGGGAAGGCTGTTCTAACATCTGCACTGCTGGGAATATGAGCAAATCACAATCAGATGTCAGGGAGAAGAAGGCTCAGCCAGTTTGTTAGGAGGGACTCTAGCACCCTCTTTCATCCTGGGTGAATTTCTGGGGTGATTCTGTCTTTTGAGTTTCTCAGGGATTTTTTTTTCTCCTTATTTGTGAAATGGGTGTAGTGGCACTTCCCTGCCTCTTACAGACATTAGGTGAAAGAGATAAATCATAGGTTTTGTGGTGTCTGGGCAGCACCATAAGATGGTCATGTCAGTACATATGGCATCATGAGCTGAGGTGGGAGGAAAGGCTAATCACATCAGCACTATATCATAACCAAGCAAATCCTTTCTTTATGTGTGCCTCAGCTGGCATTAAAATCTGACACCACTTAATGAAAACAATAAAACTATCCAATCTTATTGATGGTGATGTAGATTTCTTGGACATCAGGAGCTTTGTTTTCTCTTGTATACTGATAAAGATGTCTCTGGGCTCTGCACAGCATTTCTAGATGTCTACTGAAGTCCCAGAGCTAAAGGTCATCCCGAGAGTTCAATTACTGCTTCTCTCTTACTATGTGAGTGATGCACATTTCTTTTGTGCGTTAAGTTCCTTCAGCCTTTTTTCCTCCCTCAGGTAGGAAGCATGCATTTGATGAATTTCATGGATGTGGTCGTGCTGGTCATTTCCTGTTAGATAACCAGCATTATCAGTATAGGCTGGGAGAGGATATACTGGAGAGCAGTCCTGTGGAAAGGGATTTGGTGTTGCTGGTGGATGAAAAAGTGGATATGAGCCACCAGCGTGCAATCACAGCCCAGAAGGTCAATCACATCCTGGGCTGAATCAAAAGAACTGTGGCCAGCAGATCGAGAGAGGTGATTCTGCCCTCTACTCTGCCCTGGTGAGACCTCACCAGGAGTACTGCATCCAGTTCTGGAGCCCCCAGCACAAGAAGGATGTAGACATATTGGAGAGTTTCCAGAGGAGGGCCACCAAGATGATCAGGGGAATGGAGAATCTCTCATATGAAGACAGGCTGAGTTGGGAGTTGGGGCTGTTCAGCCTGGAGAAGAGAAGGCTCCAGGGGGACCTTATAGTGACCTTCCAGTACCTGAAGGGGGCCTACATGAAGGTGGGGGAAGGTCTGTTCAAAAGGGTTTGTAATGACAGGACAAGGAGCAATGGTTTTAAGTTGGGAAAGGATAGGTTTAGACTGGATATTAGAAAAAAAGTTCTTTAATCTGAGGGTGATAGACCACTGGAATGGGCTGCCCAGAGAGGTGGTGGAGGCCCTATCTCTGCAGTCATTCAGGGTCATGCTTGATGGGGCTCTGAGCAACCTGCCCTAGGTAGAGCTGTCCCTACTTGTGTAGGGATGTTGGACCAGATGATCTCTAGAGGTCCCTTTCAGCCTAAAACATTGTATAATTCTATGATTCTAAGATGCTAAGTGCTCTCCTCAGTTTGACAGGCATAATGAGCATGGGCATTAGTGTTCAGATGATTGTTTAACCCCCACTTGCCTTGAAGAGGCTTTCATGCACCAAAGTATGACTTACAGTATTACTGCCCCAGGAAACAAATGCATAAGGATCTTCCCTCCCCACCCCACACCTCCATTGGACTCCCTTCTCTCTTCATCAAATTACCTTTGAGAGATCTTCTCCATGAGCCCCATGCGTGTTACTGCAGCCATAGCTCTTCACAGAGATTCCCAGGCTATCTGAATCTCTAGGAGAAAGCTTTTGGCTTTTCAGGCACCATTTACATGTTGTTTTGAAGTAGTCCATGTTGCACCAGTTATAGCTGTTAAGATGTGCAACCCATAACTGAAATGTGCAATCCAACTTTGAATTTACAGGGAAGAACTAGAATGTGAAATATTGCAGACCTCCCAGCTTCTTGCAAACAGCCAAGACAAGTCATTGGATTGAAATTTTAATGAAATATCCTTCTATACAGCCAGGGATTAAAATATAGGAATTGTTTGTACTAGTTGAAGAAGGCAAATTCAACCTATTTTAAGTATGTTTTATTCAATGTAAGATTCTAAAAAAAATAATTTTATTGTTAAAAGACAGAAAGGAATCTTACTTTCCACGATTCTCTCTTTCACACACATTCACACACACATATGTGCACACCTACACACACACAAGCACATGCATTTTCTTTATCTGGGTGTAAAGCATGGTGGACATCTGGTTGCCAGGCTCAGTATTTTTCCCCACAGGCACAGAACAACATCATTGTTTGAATATGTTCTTTAGAGGTTGACATTTGGGGAATTTATCTGCTCTCCTCGAATAAATGAGAACATTCCAACAATTTTATGCAATGTGTAAACCGCAGATTAATTGCACAAATTATATAAATTATCCTAAAAGTTTGGGGTAATGTTTGCCATGTCAACACTGTAATTGAGCTGACTGGGCATGTGGAAAGCCTGCATGTGGCAAGCAACAGTCCATGATGCAGATGGAGAGGCAATTTGCATCTACCTCTACTTAGAATAAGTACTGCAAGGACTGCAGTCTGCAAGCAGAATGGGTAATGTGAGACTTTCATCAAAACAAAAAAAGCAATGGGCTATAGTCTAATGCATTGCTACCTAATAAGGAGGGCTCTGTAGCCCTCTCCCAAATACCAGGTGATCATCCAGTGTGTGTGTGGTGGTGGTGGTGGGGAAATAAAGCTACAGGCTTAACTGTTTTGGAAAAGAAGAAAAAAACAAGTCCTCATTGCTTGTGAAATCAGACACTGTAAGGGAAAAAAGAAAAAAAAAGCTTTTAACTTATTTGTGTCTACATCAGCTGAACTCTACTCTCTGTGGTTTGGACTGAGCAGTGGCTCCTCACAGGAGGAATCCCGCAGGTCATGTCAAATTTGCCTTGTCATTTCAGAAGACGCGTTAGTGTAATATCTGGATTTGTGATAGAAGAGAACAGAGCAATGACCCAGACTATGCCTTTCCATCAACAAACACAAGCAAAATATCTGTAACAGAGCATATAACAGTGGAGTAGCCTCTTAGAGGTTATGTTTAAAGTGCTGAAGAGTCCAAACATTTAGGATTTGCAGTCAATTGCATCCCTCCTTACAGCAGAATGGAAACCAGAACAGGGGGTGGTGAAGTCCTCCCTGATGAAGGAAGGCCTCAAGGCAAGCTGGCATCCATTTTAGGTCAGATGCTGAGCTTCCAAGGAAGCTTCAGCTCTTGCCTCATGCAAGCATTACATGGCATTATGTTAGCAGCCTCTACTTGCTTTGAAGTAATGGCAAATCCAGCCACTAAGGCTGACTTAACCATAAAATATGCCATCGTTATTTTATTTTTTCCATTTTTCCTTTCAGAAGACTCCTAAAGACTCTTTCCAGCAAAACTTGAAATTGAACAAGGGGGTTGTAACGGGGGGTGATTTGCTGGACCTCCAAAAATTTCATTCGGGCTTTCCTATGTCTGTTCTCAGGGTCAGTGGAAGAGGCCTCTTACCAATTGTAGAGAGGTGTCAATAATTATTCAGTGCAAACTGTATAAATTAGGTGTTTGTTGAATGAGTGCAGTCTCTGACTTAAGGCGGAGTTTCCTTCTGTGAGATATTTGAGTAGCAAAGGAGCTCAAGCTTAGAGCTCTGGAAGACATGGAAGAAGAGTTCAGGTCAAGAAAGAAGTGTGAATGTCTAAACCAGAGAAGATTTGTTTCTAAATAAGAAATTCCACTGCACCTCCACATGCTTTTAAAGTGAGGGGCAAGTGAAAACTTGATTTTGTTACAGAGAAAGGAAAAAGGACCAGTGAAAGGACTGGGATTTCATCCAAAAGCACCACTCCATTTTAAGACAGTCCATGTAGCCCACATTTCATCTTTACAAAGAGTATTCTGTTTCCAGAAATTATCAATGTGTATTAATTTTCTTACTTAATCATCTCCAATGCCCCTGTTGTGACTTCTTTTTATACAACACATTTTTGTTCATTTTTTCTTTCCTTTCAGTCTTGCACACACTATCGTTATGCCCCCAAAGATCAAAGAATCATAGCATAAGGTAAAAATAGCTCATTGCAAAGAATAAAGACATCTTTTTTTATAAACTTTATTTTTACTATAGTACTTAATAAAGTAAAATACCTGGATAAAATCTGGCAGTTAAAGAAATGTGAGATATGTTCCTGATTTGACCAGGAACAGGATTTCACCCCACATTTTTATAGGGAATATTTAGCATGCAGGCATTCCACCCCCCCTGTATCCCCACCCCCATTTATTTCAAAGCAAGAACAGAAGGCAACGCAGAAGTAGCTGCCACCATCCACCAGATAATTCTTTCAAACATCTCTCAGCATTCTAAACCATAATCTAAACTTATGTCCACATAACAAATAACAGCCCTTTGAAATGAACTGAGAAACTGTAAAGCCATTAAGAAAATGTGCCATTAAGGAAAGGATTTCAGCGTTTTCTATGAAAAAGGTTCACAATATATGTATTTCCACATGTTCAGAGAAATGATTAAAGTGTTTATAGCTTTTGTAATTGGTCTCTCTCAATTTAAAAATATAGGCTTTTTTTTAAAGTTACATTTCTCTGCCGCTCTTTGTCTAGAATAACATTAATGAAGTCCCATTTTCTCAGTTGCTGAAGGTAGAAAATAGGGAAGGGATGTGTTTAAGAGAATGTGTTCTTGAAACACGCCGTCTGTCTGCCCGTATCCCAGCAAACACGGCTTCTCGCTAACGTGCCCATTAGATGCAGCGCACTCCTGCAGGGTCTGGGACTGACGTGGTTCATGTGGTGGAGGTGTGAATATGGCAGCAGGGGAGGGGGCTCATTGTCACTTTAAGGACACCCTTCTGCATGCCACTGTCCATGCTGGTACAGAAGCTCTGAAGGAAGACATGTAATGGTTTTTCCACTACATTTCCACCTTATTTGGGATCAGTCAAGGACAGTCAGCTTAGCAAGAAAGCCAAAATCCATCATTAAATCCCTAAATGAGGTGAAAAGAAGGAGCGAATTGGTAAAGAACTCCCTTTCCAAAGCTCACCCAGCCCTTTCTAGGAGAGCTTGCTCTCTGGTCTGTTAAATGCTATAAACATACTGATAAAAACCACATGGCCTTGTGTTCATTGAGTGAGTGAATCAGTAAGGACTTGGTCCTGGAGGCCAAAGCCATTTTCATCATCTGCAGATCATGGCCTTTGGAGTGGTTCACAGAACATCTAGTTCAGTCTGGAAGAGAATGAGGAAGATTTTTCACCCAGTTTCCAGATGAATACATTTATTTCGCAGATAAGAATATATACACAGATGTATAACTTTTTTTTTTTTTTTGGTAGCAACTGTCAATCAGGTCACATGTTAATTTTTTTTCATTCTATTATTGTCTTTTATGCTGTTAAGCTAAAGATTTAGATTTTGTTCTAATTGTAAAAGCATATATCAAATGTTTCGTTATTTCTTTTCATAATATCCTGGGAGAGGGTGTTTTACCTTTCCTTTTGTAAATTAGCTTAAGTAGAAATTGTCAATCTGGAATTGACAGGTATTTCTTACAGACAACAAGGCATTGTTCCTACTTTGCTTCATCCACCAACACAGGTGCTGCTGTCACATGTCACAACAATGAGGAAACTTATTAAACTATAAAGAATAATAATACTATAATATAAAGGCACAAGGGTAAAAAAATCTGAAATTGTGTTTGTTGGCTGGAGGTAGGAATTCCGGTCCTTCGTGTAGCTGATCTGACAGCTGTCTGTATCTCCCATGAACCAATTCTTTCCTGGCTCCTTCTTCCAAGATTGTCCTCATAAACCTCTGAACCCATCCACACCCCACCCCCCCCAAGCTATCAGATAACAGTAGGACAGAGGCATAACTTGATCCATGAGGTTGCTCCTCATCTGCTGAGTTGCTGAAGGAGAAAGGGTATGGGCTCTGGCAGAGCCAGGGTCACTCTGGTCTAATTACAGAACAGCTGGGACAGTTGATGGATTATGTTGTAGAATGTGTAGAATGCAGATATCCGCGGGCATTTCTTCAGTCAAAGGCTGACTGAAATACAGGGAATTTCCTAAGTGACTTAGTAAAGAGGGTCTCTTCTGTTAACATGTCAAAGGAGGTGACAATGGTCTTTGCTGGACTGGTGGTGCTACCAACCTTGGGATCTGGCATTGTTGGCTGGTGAGAGATGCACCCTAGGAACAGGACTGAGCAGCAGAATCTGGGGCAGAATTCAACTTGCATCACTCAAATTTGGGGTTGAATGAGAGGAAATTAAAGCAGTGTCACCCTCTGCTGGGCAGCAATGCAAATGGGTGCTTTAGGCTTTTTCCCATCACAACAAAGAACAACAAAAGCAACGAAAGCCAGGAGAGGAAAGAAAGAAGTGACATCATCTGAAGGAAGGTTTTCCCTTTTTCTGCCTGAGAACTGTTTTGATTTCCAGCTGCATCTCAGGTAAGCACAAAATATGATACTGGTTGAATGTGCCAACTGCTTGTAAATGGAAATACTTGCAGTTGAGCAGAGGAAGAGACAAAGCTGTGCTATTTTTTTGATATCTTTTCAGGTCTACATAGAGACCAAAGGGCTCCTGGCCTAGCTTCAAATAGTTGAGACATTGGTCAAGTAATTTTTGCTGTCGCAGTCTCAGTGGGAGCATGGCAGTGGCTGGGGTTATATGCAATACTCTGCAATCTCCCGCTACTCCCACCCCTTTTACTCTAGCTTTTCCCCTAAACCCCATCTTTCCACTTCTGTGGTATGGGAGAACTGATGATTTGGAGCCAGCTATGTATGCTTTATGTTTCCTGAAGATTAAAACCCATGTGTAATACTCCATAGCCTGTCAGCAGCCAGCTTGGGAAACAGACCAAAGACTAGAGAGCCAAAACCAGACTGTTAGATCAATCAAGGCCAAGATGTGCTTCTCACTTATAAAAGCTAAAAGAAAACTGTCCAGGCAAGACATTCGTCCTTCGTAATGCTGGGAGGAAGACTGCTGCCCCCCCCATCCTGTGTCTGATTCCCTGCGACTCAGACTATATACAAATCTGCAAGAAGATAGTGTGTGTATGTTTAAAATACTTCTGCCATCAGACAGGGAGAAGACTGCTGTCTACTAGTAAGTATCAAGGCTTGGGATAAATAGCCAATGATTTGTGTTCCCCTCTCCTTTTTTTTTTTTTTTTCTTGGGGTACTATTAAATAGTTGTCTGAAACTATCTACTTGTGCAGAACTGAACAAAGCAGTATGTGTTCCCAAACACTAAAAACAAGTTGTCAAGATACATCCTCAGAGACAGAGGGCCTTTTTTATTGTTGCCCAAGAATGTCTTATTTAAAATGGCATTCCTTGTAAAGATGCAAATACTATTTCTTTTAAAATGTACCAGTACTGAGAATAAAGCAAGCAAAAGAGGAAATTAAAACAGTGACAAGGGAGGGAGGTCTGGCAAGTTGGCTTTCAACCAAATGACCTCTTGATAGATCAGCTGGGAGCCAGGAATGCATGAGATTACCAAGAACTAGAGAGATTTATAGTTCTTTGTTTGGTCTCTTGGTATGTTTCCGCATATAGTCAGTTATATGATGGGCAACAACGAGGGAAAATGGTTGGACAAATAAATCCAAAACCCCAAATAAAATATTTATTGTGATTCCATAAACAAACATGAAAAGAAGGAGCTGTTTAAAGATTCAGAGCCTTTGTTTATATCAATTTAGCAATAAACACCCTTACTAAGAAGAAATTTTGCATAGCCCCCAAAATCTATCTCTCATAGGAGAATCTATTTGCATGCTGCAAATATATAGTTCCAATTGAATTAGGCATGTGAAAGTAACAGAAGAAATTCTCTGTCATGGGAATGGGCAGTTGGGTTTCTGTAATCACTGCAGAACCTTCCTCTGAGCTGACCACCTGCAGAAAGAACATCCCTCCATGGACTGCACTAGCTAAACACATCCACAGATTGCGCCAGAACTCTTCAGAAACGTGTAACTCTTGCAGTTTAATCTCCAAAACGTTTAATGAGTACTTCTGTTTTCTCATCACCCAGGTGATGAGAAACATCTGAGAATTTGTAGTCTATGTTATCCAGATTAAATACTAATATTATGGTGCGTTAGATACCAAGGACATTAAGATGCAAAAGCAAACAGATTACAAAATCTAATTTATGAAGTTGTCTCAGCTTAATAAGCAGTGTCATCAACTGGTCCATCAGTTGGACTGATTGTTATACACAAGTGTTCTCTGGAAGTCCAACCAATATGGTGAATCTATGAAGATGGAGTGATTGCAGTGTCCTTAGTATATGGAAACCTTGTTATAACAAAGCATACATTTTTCCACTGGGTTGCAAATTCTTTTCACAAATAAGGGGACCCTGGGATTTTGAAACAGAAAAATCTTTAAGCACAAGCAACAAGTAGATCCTTAAAAAAGGCAGAGGTTCTGTCAACTGTTTGGTTTTAAAATGCAACTATTTGCTTCTTTTCCGTATGCAGTGTATATGCAGTATGGGCATATGATACCTTCTCTACATTAGTTCCTTATTATTTCTTATTTAGTTCTTTTTAACCAGTGAATTTGTGCTTGGCTCTGTTCTAGGTAAAAATAAATAAATAATCTTACACCCAAGGAGAATATCATCTGTAACACCATAATGATGATGTCTGTAATGTACCATTTACTGTTGTCTTTACATACTAATTTATTCTTCCCTTATGTTAAACCAATGAATTATATTCTCTTAGTAATTTATACACTTGTCAAAACTGAATGTTAAGAAGACCTAAGGTTTGTCTTAAGCTTATAATAGAATTTAAAGAGCAAGTATTCAAAATTCAGCTTCAAGGTTTGGACCTTTTGTACAACCTTACATGTGCTTTCTGAGAGTTATCATTTTGTCTGTATGATTCTGACCTGATTTGTATTCCTCGCGTTTCTCTCTTTAACAGGTTTGGGTTTGCACAGGTAAGTTACAGATTACTGCAAGCAACAGTTGAAGGCACCTTGCAAATGCAAACTAGACATCTTTTGCTGAATGTACAGATTTAAAACAAGAGGAGGACCAGTAAGACAGAAAGTGTTTGCAAACAGAAATGTCGTGACCCATGGTTCAGGGGAAAGTTCTCAAAAAATCACCACTGACTTCTGATACTGTAGATTTTCAAGCATCCTAATTGTGGCTTGGAGACCCCGAATTTTAAAAAGATATTGCAGAGTCCAAATGGAGACTATGCTTTGAAAATATTATTAGGTGAGCACTGAATGGCTTGATGATTTGGGCAACTTGAGATGTTCACAGATTTGTGGAGAATTCTGCCTAACATGAAGGAAACAACTCATTTCTAAGGAATGTGGAAAAAAGAAATTAAAAGTTCAGAGGAGAGTGAAGGCTTTCCCACTCAGGACAATGAAATAATAAATCTTCATGAATATGAAGAACATCCTAAAGCTCATTAAATAATTCAGAGACAGAAAGAAAACTAACTTCTGCATTTTTAGTCTGATAGAGTGTACAACAGCGTACTATATTTTTATCTAGCAAGAAGGAGTCCATCAAATACAAATGTAGCATGTACAACGATCCTTCATTCTAGCTCTAACACAGATGGTTATCCCTATAACAAATAAATAGGCAGGCTCAGAATCAAGAAAGGATAAGAAAAATGATAACCAAAAGGAAAAAAAAAAAAAAAGGCCCAGTGCAGATGATCTTGTGAGACACTACTTGATCCAACTCTCCTTAAGACCTCATATCTCAAAATCACAGTGGGATAGCAGAGCCTAGGAGCACTTACTGGGGAATACAAATACGGGTAACTGCAACTCAAACTACCTGTTAAACACACAGTCATATAGTATTCTGTCAGGCAGGTTGAGGGCAGTTTGGAGGGTTTCATTCTGCACTATACTGCATTCCCTCTGGAGCCCTCCCAGACTGTGTCTCTCAGGTTCCTTGCAAGCCTGGGCACTCCTGAGCAATATTTTGTTTTGTTTTGTTTTGTTTTGTTTTTTTTGTTCTTAAATCCTTACTTTTTATGGTAATATCCATGCTTAGGAATAAAACTAACTGAAGGAGAACAACTTCCCCAGTTTTATAAACTTGGACATTTAACTGTTCATTTTCCTTCTCCACTGAAACATCTCTGTGAGGTAGTTTTATGTTGGACCTGCCAATGTTGGCAAGCCTGCACTGATGATACAGCACAGAAAATGCCAAAGTTTAAAGTCTATACCCTGCCATCATTCCTTCACATGCCTCAATTTTTTTCTTCCCTACTCATCATGTGTTTGCTTCGGGTCCTTATTACCAAAATCTTTAGTGTTTATTCCTACTGGTCTGTGAATGTTATAAGGGAGGAAAAATGAGATGAAGTTATTAACATCTTTTTGGATCATGTTGGAGGAATCAGATAGATGTAAAGAAATGCCGCATGAGAAGTCCTTTCTCCTAAGCCAGGTCTGTAAACTCACAGATTCACTGCAATCCTTTCCTTGAATTCAGGGTATTTGAGGCAAATCCAGAAACCTTGTCAGCTCCTACAGATTATCACAGTGGGCTACAAGATGGGTGCATAGTTAAAACATTTCCTGAGCTTCTGGAGAAGCCAGTCCTGTCCTTTGTTGCCAACTTGTGGGGTGCCCTTACATAGGTTATTTAAAAGATAGTTTTCAAAGGCTTGCCTGGAAATGTGGTAAGTGACAGAGAAAGGTATTCATCCGGGAACGCTTCGAATAAGTCAACTGGAGTCAGGATGATTAAATTCTCCTGCTGTCAGTGACTTGCAATGCATAACTTGCACTGATTTGAGTAAGCCTCTTCATTGTGGCCTCTGTTTATATTCTGGTCTTCCAAACCTTTAAGACTTTTATTAGGCAAGTTTCATAACATTTAAAAAGTAAATTAGTGATAAATATATCCACACTTAATAACATTGAAGTAATATCTCGAGCAAGCTGCACAGATTGCATGGATAATTCAATCTATAGATTTACAAATAATTTATTCAGTTATTATT
This sequence comes from Megaceryle maxima, assembly GCA_024605025.1. NCBI lineage: Eukaryota > Metazoa > Chordata > Aves > Coraciiformes > Cerylidae > Megaceryle > Megaceryle maxima. The sequence goes on along the minus strand of JANHGN010007847.1, from coordinate 66,901 downwards.
TTAACTAGTTTTGCTGTATGAATGAATTAAACAGCTGGCAGTTTGCCTGTCTGTTCATTGCTCTGCTTCTTTCTTTCCCATTTCTAAGGCAGCTATTTTTGCTCTTGCCCTAGCTGCAATGGCATCCTTTTTACTTCAAAAACATGGTGATCTTTCAGGGCAATTCAAAGATGTGTTTTCTTGTATGATTTACTAAGTGTTCTTAGAAATATTGTTTCATTTCATAACATCTTCAGGTTTTGGTGGTGTGTTTTTTGGGTTTTTTTTTTGGCAATCTTCCTTCCAAATACAGTGGAGCCGATTTCTGAATGAGGCTGATGAGATTTGTAATATACCCCAAGTTAATTTAGACAGCAGGTTAGTCCCCTCAACAAAACTGTGGCCCATATACAAGTCAAATCTGCTTTTTTCCATGGGCAATGATTTATTTCCCTCTTAAATTGGCTGGACCAGTTAGTTTTTTATTTTTATTAAGTCACACTATTCTTAAATGAAACTATTGATTTAAAGTCAGCTTAGTGAGGATTTAATTTGTTTTCAGGGGATTAGAGCAGGTAACATGGGATAATTTTACAATAAAGTGGAATAGAAGCATTCCTTCACATTACCCTCACCTTTTTTTCTTGCCAGGCTGCACAGACATTACAAATTTTCAAGTGAATTGTGGAAATACATTCATAAATCAGGCCTAATTCCTCTGCCTGCTTAAGGGCTATTCTGAAGAATATTTTCCTTTGACCTTGTCCATGTTTGTCCTTCCATGGGCAGATGCATCTGATAATTCCACACAAACACAGATGCACGCAAAATATTTTTGTGTCCACAGTAAGACTTGTAAACAGGGGCATTTGTTGAGAGATACAAGACCAGACATGTCTTTTAATACAGTGGCTACAGAGTGCTTTTTGGAGTTTTAAAATAGCACTATATTGCTCGCAAACAGAGGGATAGTTACAGTTATTTTTGGCATGCCTCTATAGGGTATATAGTGGATATGTTGGGTTTTCTTAATATAGTATGGTGTTTTTAATCTCTGCTCCATGTAACTTCATGAAACTTCTTTCTTCTTTGTCATTCTGTCTTTCAATTGCATCTAACACATCTGCAACAATTCCTGGGATTTCACTTCATGATGTGCAGCCTGAATTTGCTGCTATTGCACTCAAATGAGTGGGGGTAGGATTTACAGCCCTAAGAAATGTTATCCCGAAAGGAGGCATCTCTCTTTTGACTGTTTTCTCTTATTGTTTGTCTTGCTTGTTTTCCTTTGCATTCCTCTGCTTTTGACACCACATCCTTGCTAGGAAAGCTTGAAAGCTTATCCTACATAGCATCTTTCTCATTGCTTATACACATGGACCATGTTCCTCCTGACCCTGTTTTTAACTTACATGCAGCATGTACATTCTCCACCAAGTAGTGGGAAAATATGAGACTAGCTCTCATTGCAGTACCAAGTATCACGTCACTACCTGGGCTCCCTCACTCTGCTCTGCTTCAGCTTCCCAACCCCTGGGCAGCCAAAGGCAGTAGCAGGGTAACTCTGCTGGTTTGCACATCTTCCTCTTTCATGCTTTTCTGTTGTCCCTGTCTCTTCATCTCTGTCTCATGGGGTGTGAGGAATATTGCTCCCTGAAATTACCAAGTAATAGGGAAAAAAGGCTCAAATTTTGTCATTATGTCCTTACTGAGCAAAAAACGTCCCACTGTTACCTGGCTCCTGGGAATAGAGGTTTGTTTCTTTCCTCTCCCTATACTTCTGATAAACATGGAGATGGATGTAAATGGACTTACCTCAAGTATTTATTAGGGTAAAAAAGAAGAGGAAGGACAACTGGAGGAGCCATCACACATAGCTGGTTATGAGAGGGCAGGAGCCCTCTCTTCCACAAGGCAAGAGAGGCCCAGGATGGGGAAAGCCTGCCCAGCTGATGGCACTGTGTAGTTTCTAGGTCTCAATGGGCTTATTTTAGAGTGGGAGAGCTTTCCTTCTTTCTTCTTTTATTTATTACACCATGTCCTCCTGCAGGTGAAGGCTTCTTTCACTCTATTCATGTTATAGTCCTGTGGACTGCTTGGCTTTTAAGTGCATTATTCAGTCTCTGTTACTTAACACAGTTGGCTTCTGATTAGACTTTCTATTGTAGGTGTTGCTGATAAAATTTCAGCAGGAACACATGGACTCAGCTCTACATATATTTAAAACCAGATGCAGCTCACTGCCTGGGTTTTTTTCATTTGTTTCTGCTGTTTGGGGTTTTTTTTGTTTGTTTGTTTGGGTATTTTTCCCTTTACTATATAAATGTGAGGTCATAAGTAGCAGAGAATGAAGAAGGAGCTGTTTCTTGGAAGACAGAGAAAAAACCCAGCACATATTCTCCATTGCACTGCTTATAAGGACTGTGTTTTATTATTTTTATTTATTTGATGGGGAAAAAAAAGATAGAGAAAGAAAAGGTTTTGCACACACTACACTGCAATTTTATGAGATCCACATCTGGAATCCAGAGCATCCCAGGAATCAATCTATCAGGCCCTAGTCAATTGTAATAGTGCACCTGGGGTGAAATTCTGGCTCCATTAAAGTCAGCTGGAATTTTGCCATTGCAATGCAAAAAGTGACGGCTGATATAGGCTACTCGACATTAACTCTTGGGCAGAGTGAGATGGCCTGTAAGTTGCCAATATTTCCAGATTTGGCTTAGCATTCAGGAAAAAACCCACCCTCAATCCCATGTCTCTATACACAGTAAGAAAAAGTAAGAGTTATAATGAAGTCATAGTGATTGTACGTTTGGCTGTTACTGGAATAAATGGTCTAAGTGCTCATGAACTTTTTTTCTTTGGTAGAAGCTTTTAGGATTAAACAGAAATATTGTTTGTGGTACCTCAGGGTGAACACATATATTTCTCCGTGTGTATGTAAGCCATCCAAAATCATGCTTATAAATACCTATTTTGCTGTGCTTTTTCGAAACCTTCCACTGGAAATGCTCTTCCCACTGTAAATAGTATATCCCCATTACCCACCCATCAGTCAAATCAACTCATTTCTGAAATTCAATTAAAAGGCTCTCTTCGCCATAAATCAAAAAGGATATTTTATTGTTACTTTGTAATTTGGAAGAATGAAAATTAAAACAGTGGCTCTGATGGAAAGAAATGGCTACTAAATCATAATGATATTTTGCAGTTTATCTGCTCATTGCCATTTTATTTCAGCTATTTCAGTATGGAAGGACGATGAAGTGACTTGCACACTCTATACTGGTTTTATTTATTTTTTTGACTACTCCAAGGACTTGTCTAAATCTTCTTTATGATTGTTTATCTAAGTTTCTCCCAAATGTTTCATCAATTGCTATCCCTGTTCTTTTATTCCATATGTTAACTGCTTCCTGTGTATAAAAGACAGTTTGCTTAAATTCCTTTGGCTCTTGACCTATTCTTACCCTTGGCAGAGATGCTCTGTAATTTGGGGATTTTTTTTTATGCAGAGCATCAATTGAATTGTCTTAGTGTCAGATAAAATGCACAGAAAGGCCACATATGTGTCAGTTAACTTGTGAACTTGGCTAAAGATACAATAGATTTCATGAAATGGGTGAGAGGTGGGGGACAAACAGAGGTTGAAATTGAAGTTCCCATGCTCTGACTGCTGATAAAAATTGAAAAGAATAACCATGTTAAGAGGCATTTATTATCAGCCACAGTGACTAGTAGTAAATAATAAAAATACTACTGCTTTGAGAAAAACACAACCCAAATCTATGACCCATCTTTCAGATTTAGCAACAGTTTTACTAGGGGGAAACAAAAAAAAATCCATTTCAGTTACGTATTGCTTCAGTATAGAGATTACAAGGGGCCAAACTCATTCTGTCTGGTTTCAAACCCCACTCAAAAACCATAATGCTGAAAGTTTTACTTCAGCTGAACTGTTATACATTCTGCCTAGATATGTCTGTGTTAAAAGAAGAAAAGGACAACTGGAAACCTAGACAAAAAATTAATTTACCACCTGGCAGAGTGAAAAAATCACACACAACAAGGAGATTTTGTGCAAGGATTAGAGATAAGAGCAGGGTTTATCTAATTTAAAAACAAAACAAAAAAAACCCCACAAACCAAAAAAACCAACAAACCTCCTACACATATATTCCATATAGAATATATATAGAAGGAGTTGTGCCTGTTCAGTAGAAGATATTAGCCAGAATACTACATGTAATTATGCTTTCATCTGAGTTGGCTACAAACGTTTGCAAGCATACACCTATGTATAAAATCTCTATACAATGAAAACATGGTTTTAAATTTAACCTGGAAGAAAGATATACACAGCCATCTCTCTGATAAAAACTGGTGCTTAACAACTACCACAAAATTTGGTTATCTTTAGTTACCACACCCTTTGCAAGCAAAATCTTCTAGGGTCAGAGCCTGTGAGACCTCTCTGCTGGGCTCCATGTACATGGACAATTCCTGTTGATTTTAATGGAAGCTGTGCCTAAACAAGGGCTATTTACCCAGCCCCTAATAGGGAGAGCAGTGTAACATCGGTTGCTCACAGTACTCAGTACTGCAGCTGAGGTCTGTTTCCCTTTCCTTCAAAGGTCCCTGCAGCAGGTGAGGTTTTTTCCTTTCCTTTGCTCCAAAGATTAAACACAACAAAAGATGTTTTCTGTAAAGCGAGGTATGCAGCACAGTTTTGCCTTCTCTCTAGTTGATGTACTAATGTGTAACTGTAGGGTTTAATTTGACTTTACATTAATCAAAGAACAACAAAGGCCATAAAAACCCCACTAAGAAACATTTCAAGTTAAGATCCAAAGCTAAATGCCATGGGATTTCGCCTATTGTCTTGTTTAGTCTCCCTGCAGAAAGAGCTAGATAGCACGAGAAAGAAAGAAAAATTGAGCCTGCATTTTTTGCATAGAGATGGAGAAAACACATAATAAATTAGGGGGAGGGAGGAGTGAAATAAAGGCCAGAGGTAAACGTTGTTTAATTGTGTGAGTGGCTCTTCCTCTTGTGGTTCCTGCCAGCTGCTGCTGCTATTGCTACCTTCCTGTTTTAAGATGAAAGCAATGATGGTAGACACGTGCAGACACACAAAAGAACCTATTTGGACTGGTGTGTCAGCTCATCTTTATCAAATGTTGCACAGGTATATTTTGTTGCCATGCTTCATTACCCCAGAATGGTGTGCCTGAAATGTTTGTCTCTTCTATAAACCCAATAGCTTTCCCAGCGAGTCACATTTGACAGAGCAATAGACAGGTATTCGCTTGCTGGCATCCGTTTGTAAAGCCTGGGCAATTATATATATATTATCCATACATACATATGTACGTATATATACATACATATAGCAGAATATATGTATCTACACACATACATATATATATGTATATAAACATGAAGAACATGAGAGGGAGATGTATTTCTATATTATCTGTATACAGAGAGAGACTACCTGTGTATATGTGCACTGTGGAAAGGATACTCAGTACAAAAATGCATGCATACTTGTAGCAAAATGAATATATACACTGGTACAAAATTAATAAGGGAAAGTAGGATTTTAATACAAATTTCCTGATCAAATAATGAAAAACCTTTAGTCAGGAATATAATGGTGGGAAAGATAGGGGGATATTCTCTTATGAGTATTTTATTTATAGGGTTTTCCACTGGGGAAAAAATGAAAACACAACATAGGAGACACATCACTTCAGTTTGGAACTTACATTACCAGTAGCCCTGTTCAGGAGAAGGAATAAATAAGAGTAAAAGAACAATAACAAAGAATAAAAGAAAACTTGTGCTTTTTTTTTTTTTTTTCTTCTTCCCTGGGGAAAAAGGAATTATTTGAGTAAAAAGCTATGAGGGAACAAACCAACCCCAGCATGTGCTTCGGGGCCCTTCTGCACAAACAGCCAGCCACGAAGGATTTGCAGGCACATCTGCAGAGCGAGAGGAAGATTCAATACCAGCATGGCCACCTTCGTTAGTTTTAAACTAATTCACATGTTAGTGCTTGTATTACTTAAATATATCAGATTGTTCACCTGTAACATGATGATAATATTTTCCTCCCTCATGTGAGGGTGAAGATGAGAGCTTGTGTGCTTTTCCCTGACAAGCTTCCTGTACTGAAGATGCGCACACACCAAAGCACACATGTGCTTGTAGCAGAGGAGGGAGGACTAACTATGCTCCCAAATGCTCTTTGAGACGGAAAGAAAGCTGCAAACCTGGGAATTGTAAGGTAGGTGTCTCTTGCCCTGCTGTCCAGGGGGGAGGGCTAATGGCATGAGGGCAGATGGAGCCCAGGTGTAACCACACAGGACTTGCAGGGTGGTTGCATCTGAGGGTGGTAACAGCACTGAAATTACTTGATGGACACTATTTTCATTATTATTGCTTTAATGCACCATTGTGGACACACCATTCTGTACTGTAAAAAAGTAATGCAAGCAAAACACAGGCCTTATATAAGCAATTACATACACTGCAGCTCAAAAAGAAGATAATTAGTGGAGTGCATTCCCCAGAAAGCCATCCACAGAGGTCAGAGTTCGCGAGTAACATTTCCTTTCTCCTCTCTCCTTCCAGAAAACTAGATATTAGCAGCATCAAATCACCTGCAGAGCACTCTAACTAAAAGGAGAACATTATGGGTAAGTAAAAGGCAATGTAATTGCCTAAACAAACAGAGTTTAGACAGAACAACTGTCATCCTAGTGTTGCTAAAATGTGGTTGTGTTTGGCCTCCTTTTTTTTTGGCGGGGGAGGTTGGTGGTGTCTGTTTTGTTGCCTATTTTTGTTAAGATTTAGTTGGGGTTTTTTTATTGTTGTTTTGCTGGTGTTTAATGCTAAGAAACAGTTTAATACAAAGAATACTGTCACAATTTGTTGCCAAAATTAAAATACAAATTTGTACCTTTTAGTAAAATTATGATGCATGAGTGCTAATAAGAAGGTGAGAGGAAAAAGTTATCTGGACTCCTAGATTTGAAATGACTCTTTTCTTTCTGAATGTTGAAAGCATTTGTGGAGCTTGCTTTTTCCCCATTTTAATATGGGCTAGTAATGTCCAACTGGAACTTGAAGTGGCTTAGGCAGCCTGTGAGATGCTTTCCTTGCTGTAGGAATGGAAAAGAGGCCAGAAATACCAGCACTTCTGTAACTGGCTACATTTCCAGCCCATTTGAGCAGACAGACATTGTTTGGATGGGGTTCGGCTCAGAATTTTCAGGACACTTGGAGTCAGCGATTCCTCCCTCCTCTCCAACTGCCATATTGCAGTACTCTTCTAGAAGCATGTGGACATGGCACTACCTGTTAGTAATGACTGCTAAGCAGCTGCTGTCTTTCATTTCTTAGTCTGTTCACCACAGGCTGGCTTGTGTGAGGAAGTTGGTTCCTCCACAGCTGGGATTGGTACAGGAGACCTGTAACAGCTGGGAACAGATCTTGCTTTTATGAGCACATACAGCAAAAGGATGTGGTGGCTCTCATATAATGTTGGCAGCAAATACATTGCTTGCTATGCTTGGAAGTTTGCTCCATCATTTGTTTCTCTGTCCATTTTCATTGCAGGCTTTTCAGGATGCATAGTCAGTCCTGGCCAGCTTGTTCCCAGAATCAAGGCTTCTGATCTTGGCTAGAGATGAGGCATTGCCATACTTTACATGAGTAGTAATAGTCTAATATTGCTGAGAAACTCAAACCTCCCCTTGACCGCCGTGGAGTTTGGTGTCACTTCAGAAACTGCTTCATCCCACTTCTAAATTTGAGAGAAGTGCTACAACTTCCACTGCAGATAATCCACATCCCTTTAGGATGTCTACCACATGTGAACTCCTCCTCAAATAAGCTGCACAAAATCAGAAGCAAATTTGTTACAGGAACAGGGAATTGAACCTCATGGGCTGTGGGGTCACACAGATCTGCAGCGGGTTATGTGGAGCTATAGGGTGGGTAGGACTTTTGGGTTAAAATTATAGTACCCATTCTGCTTATAACCAAAACCATGAGGATTTTAATTACTGAAAATCCTCAGTCTATATAGTTCCCTAGTTTTTTCTTTGAGGAGATTTTAAAGGGTGAACAGAAGCACTCGAAACAAAGGCAGGGAAGCAAGAAATCTGTTAGGTGCCTTGAAGCTCCTCAGTCCAGTATATAATACTGAATACAACTGGTGGGGTGGATTTTCATCTACAATACTTGTGCGTTCCCTTCCCTTTCATGATATCTCTTGTGGTCAGATTTTCAAGGAGGCTGATGGCAATTGTTCTGAGACTGTTCCCAGACATAGCTAATGGCAGAATGGGGACTGTGTTTGGTTAGTCACCAGCCCCATGCCTGACCTCCATGCGTGTGTGTATCTAATAAAAAAAATGTGTGTTGATAAGCACTGTCTTATGAAAGAATTATTTGCTTAAAATATTATTTTGGCTTAACATCTGCTTGTGGCTTGAAAACTGGCAGAGCAAATCAGAGTAAGTCTAAAAGTGATAGTATGAAGCTGGTGTCAGGGAACCTGCTGGGACAGTCGTGGTGAAATCAGATTGGCAGAAATAAGGCCTGACCTGTTAGCTGGAAGAAAGAGGCCAATTTGTAACTGTGGTATGTTACTGTGTTAAAATGGTATTTTTAACTCAATTTACTTCTTTTAATGTGAAGGCTTGAAAGTCTTAGAAAATTAGAAGTCCTTTTGATCTCTTAAGTTTTGCTTGGGTATTCTTGCTTGTTTAGTCGTCTTTATGTTTTAATTTTTTTTTTTTTTTTTTTTCCTCCGTAGGGCAATGCAGGTTGAGTAAGCCTCAAGAAAATTAAGTACCATGGAGGGGGCAGAAAATAGTGTCTGTTATTTCATGTAGCCAGAGAAAGAAGCAACACCTTGAAGGTGAATGATAGATATTATTATAAAAGAGTTGTAGCTCAGGGCAGGTGAGTGGTGTGTTAATGAGGAGCCACCTCCTGCTTTCTGACAGATGACTGTCATTGTTCAAATGCTGCCATCAGATTGATTAATAACTGGGTCATCGTGCCCTGCAGTTGGAGTAGACTGTCTTCATTCTTCTGCTGATTTCTCTAATCTGCTGACCTGGAGATGACCCAATAGAGGTGGAGCTGAGATTAGCATTTCATTTCTTGTAGAACAACAAGAAAAAAATCACAAGGGGTGGGGGAGAGCACTAACCAAAATCTCAAAGAATTCTCCTGTCCCCAGAGGAACCCCCAAACCAATTCAGCATGTGCAAGAGCAAAAGTCCTTGTTTTATGAAGAGTCAGTTTTAGTATTCGAGACATTTATATTTTTAATAAAGATTTAAATCACTCATGTTCATTTCTGCAGTGTCAGCTTAACCTATATGGAAAGATGTATAAGGTCTCTTCAGAACACACAAAGGAATGTAAAGACCTGTGTATTGAGGGGCAGGGGAATGAGCTGATATAAAAATGCTTGCTTTGCCTTAATGTCTCTTAATGTTCACTAAATTCACTATTAAAAGACCAAATAGTAAACAGCATGCTTTGACAAGTGAAATACAGGCATATTATCCCAGATGACTGTTATTATGTGGAAAGAATGGCAATTCTCCTTCAAGATTTGTGTAATTTTCCCTTTTTTCTTGATTTAAACTCTTCTGAAAGCAATGGCATGGTGAGTTTACCTTTCTCCTTGTCAGACGTTGGCAAGGTGTGATGGCTCTCATCTGCTTCGGGAGCATGGAGCACAATATAATAGTCAACTTGTGAGCCAGAGGGATCCTTGTAACTAATTAGGATTCAATTTTCAGACTTTTGGAACATTGCTTTGGCCAAAAGTTACATGAAAATATCCTTCAAATAGCTTGTGAAATTGGCTCATTTCTGGCACTCTTAAAATTACTGATCCTTCTATTACATGGACCAGCTCCGCAATTTAAGACTTTTCTATTTAAATGCAACATTTATAACATTTTACAAGAATACCTTTTATTCCTTCCATCTTCCTGGAGGACAAAGTCCCCTCCCTCCTCCTTTCTCATTACTTACAAAAGCAAGCAAGCCTTTCTATCCTGGGACTCCACAACAGAGCAGAACACTCTTATGGCACTTAGCTAATCAGGTGTACAGACCTAGAAGTGCTCCCGTTTGATGATGTGTACTCTGGTCATGTGTATATACAGTGTAGAGTACTTTTAGCTTAGTTAAACCATTAGGCCACTTCTGAATTAGTTGTTTTGATTTTACGGAGGGCAACTTTCCCTTTCTAAGTGAGGCTTATGTTTTTAGATATAAGCAGTGAGAAGCCAAAGCCAGTAATTATCAGCTTCAAATCTCCACACTACAGTTCAGAATCATGATTTGTGTTTTAAACATACTTGGCCTTACAGCATGTGAGATTGCTTTATGCTCACAAAATACATAACTAAATATTAGAATGAAACAAAACCCAGTAGAAAAAGAAACAAGAGGTTTGTTGAAAGAAAAACATAGCCAGCTGCTCATTTTTAATACTTAATATCTGCAGCACCATGGTTCAAACCATTTCTTTATGGTGGAGACATTTTTGAACAGTTATCTCTGTCTGCAGAACATTTTTTAAAGCAGGAAAGAAAACTTTGATGTAGGTCAGCCTCTAATAATTAAGGTTTATTGAGCGTGGAAGATTCCAAATAGAAATATTAAATCAGTTCCCCTTTACCTAAAGGTGCATGTCTGTAATGTATTCACATCCTGTATAATATATATAACCTGATGCTTCACTCAATGCTGTGAGACCACCCTATGTCCCCACATGCAATCTTGGTAAACTGGAGTTGCTTTTCAAGTAGCTTCGGCTTGGAAACATTAGAGCTGCTTATTAAAGACTGAACAGACACAAAATGTGAGGTAGCCCTTGCTGTCCTCTCGTGCAAAACCATAGTTCCCAAATAACTTTCATTTTGTGTAACACAATAACCAGGAGGTTGGTTTGATACTGTAAGAATAATATTCAGCCTAGGCCTCCTGTGGCTGCCCCTGGAGTCCAGGAATTACCACGTTATCAGAAGGCAGCCTTGGAGTTCTGCGAGTGGAGGTGAGCCGCTTCTGAGCCCCTTGAAGGAACTGCTATGGAGATTCTCCATTTAGCTAAAGCACGCTGTTAAATCAATTCAGATACATAGGGCTATGTTTGAGTAATATTAAAGGTTGCCTTTAAACCCATAAAAGCCAGGAAATTCACAGTTAAGGCTGAAAACCCTGGCTGCAGCTCTGGTCTTGGCGCAAGGCCTTATGCCAAAAAAATAACAACACAGAAAATTTTGCATTAAGGCCACAGTGGCACACTAGAATTCAGACTCCACTATGGCTTTTTTCTTTACAGCACCCTTCTCTTCAGTCACCTTTTTTACTCTACTTTATTACAGCAAGCACTTCTCAAACACTCTGCTTCATATCCCTGAGGTAACTGATACCTTTCTGTAGGTAGAAGTGGTGATATCAGAGTAATGTAATCGCTGTGAAATGGCAAATGTTGTCTTTTCAGCAGTGCTCACTAAAAGACTCTTAAGATTCCTATCTCAGGACTTGTGTTGACAAACTGGTGTGCTGTTGTATCTGAAAACTGCTTTTTCATGTTATCTATCTGAGCTCCTTTGCAAACTGTAACTCAGAAAGGAGGAGGTCATCTAAGAGTTCCAGAAGGGAACAGAGAAAAAAAGAATTTTCAGGGGGAAAACTGAGTTGCAGATTGGCAGGGGGGTTGTTCCAAGGTCCCTTCCAACCCTGACAATTCTATGATTCTATGGTGGAAAATAGGAGACTCCTCTGCTTTCACTAGTGGGATGGAGTAAAGGAGTGGCAAGTCACTGCTGGGTGAGCAGCAGAAGAGTCCAGGTGTAGGGTGCAGAGGATTCAGAATAATCCTGGATCCCATTTAGTTCTACAGCAAAATCCCCAATGACTTCAAGTGGGTCAAGAGTTCAGCTTCAGAATTCCAAGTTCTCAAACAAGATGGTCAACAGGGCTTTCATGTACAGGCAGTCTTGTGGTCCCTCTCTGCTTATTTTAGCTCCCCTTACTGTAAAGACTTTTTTTTTTTCCAAAGAAATACAGAAAAGAAACTTAACAGCTGGTTTTATCCTCCTGTCTTCCACAATGGTTTGTTTAACCTGACACTTTCTATATAGCCATTGCAACCATGAGCAAAAATGGTGGAAAGGGTGACAGTGTGTGGAACCTGAGCTCAATGTTGGACTCTTGTAGTAACTAGGCAAGTATTTGTTGCTGGTTTAATGAGGAAATTGATTTGGCATATTTAACATTGTTTTCTTATTTTATAGGTAATGGACTATTCCCACAGCTCTGTTATAAAATAGTGTGCATATATATATATATCTATCTCACAGATTTACAACTCTGCTGTTTCACTAGGGATACGCTTAATGTGGTATAAGTCTCTGGATATGACAATTAAATTCACATGACCCACAGACTACCTCACAACCCAAAATTGCCCTTTGCATATTACAAGAGAATAGTGATTACCCTCTAATCACTTATTAAATCTGCTTTTCCAGTGAAATTTTGTCTTTCCAGGGCCTAAAAAAAATTAAAGGAAAGAAAAAAATCTAGTGGTTGTAAGAGAAAACAGTAATGTCGCAGTGTCCATTATCTGCACTTCTAAGTATGCTCAAAAGGCCAGTATGATGTTTATTTCCCCATCAGAAACTTACAGAAACACGAGAACCTTTTTGTTCAGGAGAGTCTTATGTGTATGAGTGACTAAGTAACTTTGTGAATGGATCATTTAGTGTGGTGAATAATACTGCACTGAACTAGGATTGAATTATCATATTTTGTTATGTGGATTGGTATCTTGTGCCAGATCAATGTGAGTCTTAGTCTCAGTGCTGACAAAAGTGATCTTCCCTTTTTTTGAACTGATAAAAGGCTGTGGATGAGCGAACGTCACAGGGAGAATCTAAGCTATGAATTTGCCATCACTTTGTGGTTTTGTGGAGCCCAAGTTCTGAAGAAATTAAAAGTCCCACCTGGTCACCAATTTGTTACATTTCTCTATCATTGCCGTAAGCTGGAAGTGCAAGAGCACAGTGTTTTCTGCATTATGCTTGAAATGCCCAGAGTTTCTAAAATGAGAGATTGAAGCTTGGCTGAGTCAACTCAACATTTCATTTTGCTGAAGCAGACCGATACACGTTCATTTAATTTACTGTGGGAAAGTCTTTAAAAGTTAGGTCCCATGGCACTTTTGGTGGTAGCAGATTTCTGCACCTGGGTTTTTGGCCAAGGTTATTGTGTACTAGCTGTCCCCTTGACTGCCATTCTTCATCCTACAAGTGACTGAATTTCAGTGATGGGTGAAGTGGTTTTTCTGCTTGGACTTAGGATATCTTTGGAGGCAAAGCTTAAAATAAATGTGAGCTATAATTAAACACACAGTGCAGAATTTTTTATGTGGGGGAAGGGATAGACAACCAGTCCATTCCAACCTACTTAAAACAAAGTCTGTTAAGCTGTATTATCTTTCTTCCTTTGTATGCTTAACTATTTTTCAAATTAAAAAGGTTTAAGACATAAGTGAACTATTTCAGCCTCATTAGGTTGGAAGATTTCTTCATCTGACATGCAAATAAAACTGTGTTGTTGTCCTCCCCATCTCGAAGCTAACTATGATAGGCTCCAGTTTCCCCAGACGTGCAATTTGTGACTATATGAAGGGTATTCCCTGTGCCCAAAAGGCCAGAATAACACCTGTTAACAAGGTCTGTGAGGTAGAGCACTGAATCCTGCACAAACCTCTGAACTTCACTCTCATCTTTTACCTCCAGCTTAGATCAGTGTCTCCACATGCCTCCACAGCCTTTACAAACAGCAATGGGAAAGAAGCTTTTGTGTTAAAAAGATGGAAAAAATGCCAGTTCTTGTTGGGTTCTGTGTTCTGCAGGCTTGTATGGGACTGAGCCAAGGCTGTGAAATCTGAATATGTTTTTTGACCCTTCTGGTAACTACAGAGGAGAAATGATCTGCTGAATAAGCACAGGACTCAGGAGAGCTCCTTGCCCTTTTACAAACTACCTGTGTTAAACTGGGTAAATTCCCAATGGAAGTATGTACCAGCACCCTGCTTGGAAGAAAGGGATGGAACAGCCTGTCACTAATCTATAGAGGTGAGGAAAAAACACGATAAATATACTGTGCCTTTGTACTCTGATGAGGAGGAACAAATGAAAGCCTATATTTAGAATGTTAATACTACGGTGACTAAGATTAACCTCAGATGAAATCTTTCGTTTTAGTTGAGATCAGCTACAGCTGCAACACCTGGATCACAGTTTCACTAGAGTTTGGGGCTTAGGGGAATCAGATTGCTTTGGCTTGGGCCCCCTGCTCTAGTGTGGAGACTTCTTCACTGAACTGACCCACAGTCTTCCAGACTGGTCCCTCTGTCACTTCGATTTCATGCCGTGGCTGATGTTGTGACGGTGCAAAGCTGGACAATACAAGCAGATCTCAAAAGAAAGGTTCGAAGTCCCCTGAGCAAGTCATGCTTATGCCTACATACTGGTATATAAGGAACTAATGGCAGTCAGGTTTTCAAAGCAGTGCTAAGAACATATATTTCGCATTGGTACCATTATTATTAACAGCAAACATGAGTGAGTAAAAAGGGAGAGGCACTGAGCACACAACCCTGCTATTAATCCACCCACTTCAGTTTCCTTTTTCTTGAGCCTGAATTGAACTTGAAGCATTATTTTGACACCTTCTAAATTTAACCCTAAGATAACCCTCCCAATATCCTATTTTAGTTCACAGTAACAATTCAAACACCTCTGGTCATGTCTTAGCCGGAGCCCATTCAGCATAAAGTCCATTTTCACCCATCAGAGTCTGTAGGGCAGCATCAGGCTGCAAGTCCCCTCATTGTCCTTGCTATGTGATGTGCCAGCACACATGCTGTGTGTCTTTATCTCCACGTACCCACACTCTGCAAATGTTTGTGGGGACTCGTTCAACATGGACATTTTTCCTCAGCCTGTGCTGAGTTTATGCTAGTGAAAGTGTCCACTTTGCCTCCTCCTGTGGATAAGGAAGGAAGCTCTCGGTGGAAAACTGTGCGTTTTTTCCTTCCTAAAACTTGTCCTGCCTTACTAACTTGTCCTGTTTGGCCTTCACTAATGGCAGCATTGTAAGTGCCCCATTCTATTTCCCACCTCCATGCTGCATCACAGACACTACTTTGCTGCCAGCTCTACTTCTTGAGAGAGTAAACAGAGCACAGGCTGTTAAGCAGTGTGGGTGACATCCTCCCTGGCAGACCCCCATGGCTGCCTGCCCACACTTAACCTCTGGTAAACTGATTTAGGGTTGCCAACCTGTTTAACAGACTGGTTTTGTTCTGAAGCAAAGTAGAGCCTAGGCATTGAAGACACAGCTCAGCCTGAAACACAAAACCAAAGCCTTGGTTTTGGCAGCCAGAAGGCTGGCACCACATGGGTGAGTGGAGCAGAGGTGTAGCACTGGTGGGGGCACCCATGTGAAGCCACCCCTACTGCCATGCTGGCAGGCTAGGGTTATCCAGGGGAAAGAGGTGGGAATGGCCCATGCCTCACGTATCTTGCAATTCAGACCTACTGTTTTGCAGTCCATAAAATCCTCCCCAGCCTTTTAAAACACTAGTGTACAGATGGATCTCCTCTCTGGGACATCGGAGTTCCTCAGTGCAGGACCCCTCTAATATCAGGAAATACTCTATTTATCCTCCTCAGCAGGGGGAAGCCAAGACAGGAAGGCAGCAGGGCCAGGAGTCACGCCAGAGGGCTGGGAGAGTCCTACTGCTCACCCAGCCGCCTCCACCCAATGTGGAGGGGCTGCGCCCCAGAAGCTCAGTGGAGACTGATGGCAGCCCGGCTCTTGTCCGACCAGCTGCAGCATGTAGCCAGTGCATCATATCCATGGTCTCAGCCTGCGGCAGCAGCTGGCAGCAGGCAGCAGTTATGGGACCTGGACCTTGTGCTGTACCCAAATACAGCATAGGTTCATTTGCAAGAATCAAGCAGGAACATTTCAGCATTGGCACCAGTTACTGACAGGGCTTTCGGAAAAGAGATTTTTTTAAATTATTTTTTTTTCCCCACCTGCATGTTATAAAACCATAGTAAAAGGAAATTGTAATCTCTCAACATTAAACAAACGAGGACACTGCATTCTGAAACTCGTTAAGTCACCACCAGCCTTTACCAAATAATAACAATTGCATTGCTGATGGCCCTGTCTCTTGCTGTTAACACACTGAATGACAGGGAGCAGTGTGTGCTGGTGCGAGTACCTCATTTGCTCCAAGTACTGCAAGCATTCCTGCAAATCCACAGAGGCTCTTGATAATCTTTTGCAGGTGGTCAGATTTTAAATATTAGAGAAAAGTGAAGCAACATATTAAAACAGGAAGATAGGCATTTCCTTTGTTTGTTTTCTATTCATTTACTAAAGGAATACATCTTATTTGTGTCACCTATTAGCTGATTTTGTAAACTCTTGATGGATTTATGAATTTTATTTTTTTTTAATTCTGACTTGCAACTCCACAAAACTGTATCTCTAGCACAGAGACCAGAGAAGTAAGATAACTACTTTCCCAACAAGGCCTGATAGCTTCTAGAAACAATGACAGTAAGATTTAATCTAAATAAGTAGGAAGATTTTAAAATGTAGGATAGAGGTTGTACAGAGAAATACCATTTTTCCCTGCAGGTATGCATGAAGGGACAGGCTGCCTATTGGTAGTTACTAGAAGATTGCAATCCGGTTAGCATGGCCTGTGGACTTCTACCTGATTCACATACAGAGGCAACACACAGGCTTTGCAAGTTCAGGAGGCCACTCTCAAATCTTGCTTAAAACTATGTGACTTAGTAAAAAGAAATCTCTCCATCTCTCACTTAGCTCTGCTGTAAACACTCTGGTTAACAAATCTACCCAGTCCAGATGATCTGATACAAGAAATACATGGATGGAAAATATACATGACAGTGATCAATTTTTTTCTCCTTCCAAATTCTTAAAATATTACCCTCTAAACATCCACCTCACCTTCCTGAAATAGATCCACTGGACAGAATCTTAAGGCTTTAGTTTGTGTTTGCTTTATTCATCAGTCTTATCATAGCCAGTGTCCTCTCTGGGCTGCATCAAAAGCAATATGGTCAGCAAGTTGAGGGAGGTGATTCTGCCCCTCTACTCCATTCCCATGAGAACCCACCTGGGGTACCATGTCTAGCTCTGGAGTCCTCAGCACAAGAAGGACATGGACCTCTTGGAGTGGGTTCAGAGGAGGGCCATAAAAATGAACAGATGTTTAGAACACCTATCCCATGAGGACAGGCTGAGATAGTTGAGGTTGTTCAGCCTGGAGAAGAGAAGGCTCCAAGAAGAACTAATTGTGGCCTTTCAGTGCTCAAAGGGGGCCTATAAGAAAGATGAGGACAGTCTTTTTAGCAGGGTGTGTTGCAATAGGACAAGGTGTGATGGTTTTAAACTAAAAGAGGGTAGATTTAGACTAGATATAAGAAATTTTTTACAATGAAGGTAGTGAAACATTGTCACAGGTTGCCCAGAGAGGTGGTAGATGTCCCATCCCTGGAAACATTCCAGGTCAGGTTGGATGGGGCTCTCAGCAACATGCTCTAGTTGTAGATGTCTTGGCTTACTGAAGGGGGGTCGGACTAGTGACCTTTAAAGATACCTTCCAACCCAAACCATTCTATGATTATTTGTGAGCATGGTCTTCTCCATGACTAGGGCGACCAGTGGGAAGGACTGTTTGGGGGTGGATTTTGCATGTGATAGTCACAGGTACCTGTCTTTTCCACCACCATTTGTCTGTAGTCTTAGACCTGATCAGACGTACACAATACACTTATCTGCGTAGTCTTTCATCTAATGTATAATACACCCAACAAAACTCATTAGCTTAAGGTTATGCCAGAAGTTGGTAAGAATTTTTTTTTTTTTTTTTTTTTTATTTTGATATTATATAGATAAAAAAAAGAAAAA
>JANHGN010007847.1:33803-48741 GCA_024605025.1 Megaceryle maxima | reverse complement strand
GCTCTAGGGCAACTGGACACCCTCTGCCCATTAAAACAGCAGCCCAGAAATGAATTTTTAAGGTGAGGATAGGCCTTTTCTTTAGTTTTTCCAGCTTTTGAAATTATATAAAAAAAAGAAAAATCAGTGTTAATTCTCTAGTAAGATATATACACCTTAGGACACAGAGAAAATGGCAAATATTTTTTCCTTTTTTGCAGAAAAAAAACCCCAACTTTTTAATTACAATTAATTATGAAAGAAAGGATAGAGATGTTCCTTGCTTGCTCTACTGACTTTTTCCAGAGCTTTGGGTAATATTTCACAGCCCTGAGACAGAATAGCTTCTCTGAGCTTTACCTGGGCCTTTACATGCTGATATCAATCCAGAATATGAAATTGTTGGTTTTAAGTAGAGTCTGGGAACCTGCATTTGAGAAGCCATTTCCTGGAAACCATCAAGCACTTGGGGCCTCTTAAGATCTTTCTTGTTTCTTTCTGTCATCATGTATCATCATTGGGTGTTATATAGGATGCTCTGGGAAAGCAAACCTAGGGCTGAAGGTCAGGCCCTTGCTGGTGAAGCAGAATTGTTACTGCCGCTTCAGTGTACGTGGGAAATCAATATGGTTGCTAAAGTGTCTTTGCTTAAGCAGGCTGCTTAAGTAGTCTTTCCCCACCTCTAATGGCAAGTAGTCTTCAGGTAATTAATTTACAAAGCCAGGAATATGTTTCTCTTTGTCCCTGTGATTGATCGATACATCTGATAGCATGTGCTATTAAAATCCATGTTTCCTGTCTTCCCAGGTCACTTCAAGTGAGAGAAGCCAAATTTGGAAATCCTTGCTGTGGAACTGTAAAGGGAAAGCAGGAGAGCATGCCTCCTTTGTGGCTACCATTACTAATTTGGCTTTAGGACTGGATTATTCTTTAAAAGTCTTAAATGGAAAGACTGGAGGATGATCTTTCCAACTTTGTTCCTTGGTGTGGAATGGGCACAAGCTCTGTTTGCAAGGCAGGAATTGAAAAACCCCTGTTTGGAAAAGGCAGCTTCTCACTTGGTGACCTGAAACACAGGTCAGAAAAGCCAGCAAGCCCATTAATACCTCTGGAGGAGACATCTGCATGTGGTGGTGCAACGTGAGGGAGAGGAGAGTGGGAAAGGGCATTTAGGATGTTGAACATATTAAACACATATGTTTAATACGTACTGTACCTTTTCAGCAGACGTGATGAAAATCTTGAGGTCAGGAAGGAGGATTCATCTCCTACTCTAATGAGTATTTAGAATCGGTTAGACAGTAAATGTCATCTGGAGTGATGAGACTAACAATAATGCAGCTCTGCTGATCCCATGGATTTCTAACATGGGCCCTCACCTGGAAAGAGACTTCCCCATTCTGCAGAATAAAGGAGATAACACTGTTTTGGTAATTTTGTTTTGTTACCTAATCTGGTCTCTTATGAGTGTTATTGAGGTCAGTTTAAAAACTGGGCTTTAAAAATTATTCTTTTCATGATGTCTCATAAATAAACTTCAGCGAATGAGTTGAGCGATAACAGGAGAGTTCTGGTCTGGTTTATAAGGCAATAAGAGTTCCTGAGTGGGTGAACCAGGAGACCTCTCTCTCTTATCTGGAAATTTGGTGATAGCTGGGAAAAACAGAACTGTGCTCCTCCTTTTAGTGTACTATAAGCTTTTTGGAATAAAGTAGATGGGCCTTCTCTAAATAATGACTTCCATGGAAACACTGGTTCATGAAGTTGTGACCTTCAGGCAACTGGAATTGCAGCCTAGGTCCAGATTCAGCTGCCACAGCTGGCCAGCCTGGTTGCACCTGCTCAAACTTCTGGATCCAAATGCTCAGGACGTTAGAAGGTTAGGGATTTTTTGCAACTCGGACTTCCTTCTAATTAGAAATTAAATACCAAAAATAGTTTTTAGGGAAGGAAACAGAAGCCTAAAAGCAAAATCAAATTAAAGGTCAATCTTCAACTTAGCTGGCTGTTGCAGAACACAGATTTAATAACAAAAAAACCTATACATTCTGAGGAGGAAAGAAAAATTATCAAAAATTATCAAAATTACTAGATAGATAAAAGACAGAATGGCTTAATATGTAACAGCATCCTCTGAAATATAAGGCAGGGGAAAGTGTGAGCTAGTTCAATAACTTAAAAAAAAAATAAAGCTAGTAGTTGAGAGGCAGTGGAAAAGAGACTGGCTACACTTGGAGGCATCTACAGTGAGGTAAAGCAGCGCTGGAAAATTAAATATAATATAGAATCAAATTTTGACAATACAGAGGTTTTTAAAGGAACAAAGAAAGAAACCTGCTCTACAGAATTTAATTTGAATCATTCTTACTTCCTTATAGCATTTAAGCAAGGCTGGTACAATTTTACATGCATAGTTCAAACTAATCAGAAGATGATTTATTAGGTTTTTAAATATTTCTAGGTTCTTTTGACATTTTGATAATATTGTTTTCCATACCTGTACAGTTAGTCCAGAGATCTTTTCAATATTGAACCTTTAAGCAGGTTTTAAGTAAGTCTGAAGCCAAAAGAACATCATTATTTACCTTTATTTTCCTTTAAGGACAATTCAATCTACCTTTCACAGTTGGTGCAGCATCATTAATAAATTCTGAATTCTCTGCATTCAAGACAAAGCTGTCATTGCTGCCCAATATTTTGGGCGATAGGAATTTCCCAGCTCTCATGCTAAGCCACAGGCTGCAGCCTCGTGAACATTTTTGCCATGGCCTGTTAAACTTCCCTCCCTGTTCCTAAGCAGGGCAGATAGCCAGTGAGAAGTGATGAGTGCTTTTCATGGCAAGGAACAATACACGAAGACTTTCCAAATTAATTTAACATTCACAAAGAATGCTGTTGGCTGCATCAATTTAAGATATGCTGGCAAGCAGGAAATTATTTTCCATGTAGATGATGTTTCTGTCCCTTCCCCCTCCTCAGGACCCCTATGGCAAGAGGGAGGAAGAGAGGTTTTGTCCTTTAGTGAAATCTAATTGTGGTGTGTGGTTGGGGAGGGGAAGGGTCAAGGGAAGGGCAGCTGCACGAGCCTGCACAGCAGGCCACAAGACATCTCCCAGAAAGGGCTGACCTCTGTGCCCCACAGGCACCCTCATTGTGTCTCCCTGGGGACAAGGTGGCCTCCGGGAAGGAGGTGGGAGCTGAGACTTGCTCTCTGTTGCACTCTCAGAAGAGAGGAGTTGGATCCCATCCTCTACCTGGGCTAAACTCACTAAAAATTTCCTGGTATATATGGTTTCATTTCCTTTCTCTCCCCGAAGGGTCTTTCAGGCTTTGTTAATTAAACACACATCTTAGCACTGCTATGATTTGCCAGAGTTTGTGAGCTTTCCATTGCTAAGCAAAGTGAAGAGCTGCATGCCACTGAAAAGCCACCACGGACATGGCTGCCATCTGTAAAACAATAAGTACTTGTCCTGGTGGCCAGGGTCTCAGGCAGGGGATGACATGTCTTAAAGTGCAAGTGAAATGGAAAGTGAGGTTAGCTGGAGCTTTGCAAGGTGAACACAGGAGAGGCTCAAAGAGCAGGAGATGTGTGCAGAAGATCCAAGTATGGAAATTGTGAAGATTAATGTGAAGTATCCTGAGATTTTTAAGGGCTGTTTTATGATGGATTTTATCTCTGGACTGTGTAGAAGTAATCCCATACTACAGTGCTCAGGCTTATGTAAAAACCTCAGTCAACTGAATCAAGAGTATTTAAGAAATTTTGAGGAAATCTGACGTGGGAATAATTAGGAACATGGATAATAATCAGAAAATCATTTATATGCAGTACATACTTTTCTGCTGTGATTTGTCATGTAGTAAATACAGATCTCTAGATACCAATGTTATTCCTAGTCACCCAGTCTCTGAAAATATCAACAAATATTACATAATCAGCTAGAAAAGACAATTTCTAGACCTTTGCCCTTAATCTTATTTTCTTGTTTCTTCTCATCATACCTGTAAATTACTGTCCTTGTAATATTGTGATTGCAGTGCAACTTTATATAAATTCTGCACTCTCTCCTTTGAATTTAGTTCTTGGAGCCCCGCAGCCCACGAAAGTTTCTTAAATTGGCAGTGGGAGCATTTCAATAGCAAGGTGAGAAGACCTAAAAGCTTCAACTTTAATTCAAATGTGCAATCTGGTGCGGTCATTTGCAGACCTGGCTAAATCAGCCTTCAGTGAAACCACGGGGCAAGACTTTTGCTCTTACTATGGTCACATGTAATTGTTAAGGTTAGTGAAAACAAATCTACTGAAAAGTGGAATGCTTCATGTCAAGAAGTTCATCCCCTCTGAGTGACTGCAGGTTAGGGCTCAGATCTGCAATTGAGTTACTACAGTTTAACAGGTTACCATGCATCAGCTAAGCTGCAGAAACAGTCCGTGTGCGTCCTCCTCGCCTTTGACAAATGTAAGGTGATTTGACTTAGCTTAATCTATTTTCATTGCAGGCTAAATTGAATTACCTCATATTTATGATGGGCTATAAGGGCACTCAAAGAGAGTTATCTGGGTTCAACTGATCTCTGGTAACTTGCTTAGCCATGGTAGCTTGACTGTGGGTATAAACCCTGAGCCACCTTGTGCTCATAGGAGCGAGCTGACGTGAACTTCATCGGACACAGATTTATAACTCCCAGTGAAGTAGTTTGGGATGTGGTAAGCCATTGGCGGAATGGCTGGAACTGGCTTTTAAAGGAATAGAGTAGCTGGCAGGGCGCTTTCTTAATGGGCTTCTGATCCTGGAATGTAGTTCCTTTCCCCAGCCTTCAGAGCCTGTGTTGGTTTGAGCTCCATCAGCACAGAGGCTTGCTTGCCTTTCCTTTCTTCCTCAGCTGTTTTCAGGCAGACATTTGGGATAGAGCTGGGCTGATAGCTTTAACTCCCTGTGGGTTTTCTGTGAGGGTGCTTTGGTAGAGTAAATTAGTTTTAAATTTGGTTGTTCTACCATAACCTAAGTATTCTTAACTGAATTGTAAATTTAAATGTTAAGTGTTACACTGAATGTTTAAATAATTCTAAAAGCACTTGGAGCATGGGATAAGTGCTGTAAAAATCTAAATAAATGAGTAAATTAGTTAACAGCATATGTGGTAATGCAAACTACTACATGTGTGCAAAGAGGAAGAGCTGTGCTCGAAATGGTTGCCAGAGTTTAAATTTCCTTGCTACATGCGAAACCTTTTTGCATTAGCAGGGTGCTTTTTTTCACATTTAGCCTACTGTATAACTGGGAGAAGAAGATGAAGTTGGCAGTTTAGACTGTCAAACAGAGGTTTCAGCTCAGCAGTGAGGTTCAAAGAGATTAATTTGAACTCGGCTGTTTACGTTACTGATCTCATACCAGCTGGGTTTGTGGCATTAAGATGTCAATAGTACAACAGAATTTAACTAACAGTTTCATCACTGACATCATCTTTTGAAGGTACAGATGATTGCCTCCTTATGTACTGACACATATTTCTTTAGGACAGGACTCTTTGTATGCTTTCATCCAGGAGGAAGAAGAAGGATAGGAAGGTGAGGAGGGAGCCTTGAATTGAAGCTAATTAGAAAATGTCCTGGTAAGTGGTTTATTTAAGCAAGTTCCAGCAAAAAGGTGTCCATTTCCACATGGCACAAAAAGCCTTATTTTTAATTTTCCTCTAAGTCCCCCTTCTTTCTTTCAACTGGCACCAAACCAGAAAAGCTAAGGTTGTAATAAACTGTCCTATGTGCAGTGGCATTATTATTTTTAATGGTTCAACCTTGAATGGAGTAGCAAAACCTCTTGGAAGGGCAGGAAGAGTTGATATCAGAGCTTCTTCCACACACACCCCACCCTCCCCCCCCGCAACTCCATAAAAAAATAGCAGGAATGTCTTTTACTGAGGCTGTTTTGGTAACTCCCTTGGTCCAACATGCAGTGTATGAGGCTCGGACTTGGTTAAGGTGTCATTGACATGGCAGGCTGATCCTCGGTATTCTTAAAAGGGCAGAAAAGGAAAGGATGGGAATACTAAAAAAAATAAAATGAGATGCATCTGGCTTGAGGACTTGAAAATTATTTCAGTGAGGGAGGCGGTTTTATTAACAAAGCTTACAGGATCAGTCCCTTGTCAGACAGGCTTTACTACTGTACCTTGGTGCTGAGGGGCCTGGTGAGGGATGCAGATGAGCAGAGGGATGATAACCTTTCCAGGAAAATAAGGAAAGCAATGCCTAAATGTGAAATGGTTTTGGTTTACAAAATAATGATACAGCAAATTTTGACTTAAGTGTTCTCTAAAAGCCTTTTCCCCCTGTGCTGTAGTGGCTGCTGTACCCCCTTGAAACCCTGCGCCTTTGAAAGAAATCACAATGTAATCCTTTGGTTCGGCACGTATTGTCCCTTAATGACAGGCATTACATTTGCACAGTACCATAAATCAAAGCTAGAGGCTGTTTTAAATAGGCTGCAGATGCATGTGGACGTTGGCTCTCTAAGTGGCACTTTGCTGGAGAGAGGAGGGGGGAGCGATCCCACTGCGGCGGTGGCTCAAGGTAGAATAGGGCCAGCAGAAGGGGTTCCCATTTCCACAATATTTTCACTTCACCTGGGATTTAGCTCTACATGAAGACCTGTTTAGCAGAAGGAAATGCTTTTTGACTACGACCTCTGAAGGGTTTAATTGGGATTTAACTGTTCCTATTTTTTCCACTCCATGTGGGAGTCTGGAGCTCTGTTTACAAGGTGTGTCATATCCTCTCGACCCCAGAGTCCTTCTCCCCCTCCTTTTTATGCTCTGGACAAATAGGCAGAAAGATACTTTTAAAGTGAATGCACATAGAAAAGCCCACAATTACTGTCGCTGATTTCGCTGTGAAAACTTTACAACAACCGTACTGAAAAATGTTCCCCTACCCCTCCTACTCCTTCTAAGAGAACGAAAAAATCCATCAAATTAACACATCAATGAGTTGATTGTAATCTCCAGGGTTCAGTGTAGCACTTTCTAGCCTCTCAGACAGGAGGCCAGCATGATTTATCAATGCAAACCTAATAGCATCAATATGAATCTAACTAAAAATCAATATTTCATTACCAAATTGTTAGTGAGAATGAAGAAAAATTGCCAGAGTCAGAGCATTCTCTAGGGTAGGAGCATCTGGAGTTCAATGTGACAAGATGAGTGATGCATGACTCGGGGCCTGGGGAAGGACACTGGGAGGACAGGCCACTACGTAAGGCCGAAGACTCACGAAGAAAGCACTTACTTCTTTTTTTTAAAGCTTTCTCTAAGAAGAAAGAAAATGTCTGAGAAAGGAAAAATAGAAGGCATACTGCTGTTTACTAAAACTGATGCAAAGTAGCTCAAACAACTGAATCTGAACAGATTAGTCCCTGCTCTGGACACCTACACAGGACTGGTTTTCACAGGAGATAAAAGGGGAAAATAAATTCAGTGGTCCAGATCCTGATTTCAGCTACAAAGGACAGATATTTGTAATAGCTTGCACAGTGGAAATACTTTGGTTTCATATCCCATGTCACTGAAATTGGATTTGGTAGAACTTACTCTGGGTTTTCTGAAATTTCAGATTTGTGGTGTGTCACTGTAGATTGCAACTGAAACGTAGACTGAAATCTGCTGTCAAGAAGGCAGCAGTACTCAAAATAGTGTGTTCACTTAAAACGCATCCTAGTAGTTAATGTGCTTCTTATTTAAAGAAACAGAGCAAGAACTGCATGGAACAGTGCCAAGAATAGATTCAAAGCATAACTTTATATTGCATGATGTCATAGGCCTATTCTGGAAGCATTGTAAGAACTTACATGCAGAATTGTGGAAAAATAAGGGCAAAGGCACTGAAATGTCAGATTCTCTGACAACCTTATTTTATTTAAGTTCACTATATATTGGCTGATGATGGCTGGAGATTTTGTGTCCTGGTACCTTTTGTTCACTTGGGATATCAGGAAGTTATTTGAATATATAGCAGCTGCTGGCCTGTTTAACACCTGTGCCTGTTTGGGTTGGGAACGACCATGTCATGGGACTCATGGAACCCTCAGTGTTTGTTTCTTGTATGCATCCTGTACTCTACTGAGGGGAAATGTATGAACCTTTCTGTAACCCTTAAATCTACAGCTTCTGGAATCAGGTTATGGGTGATCCTCTCAGCTTTTTGCTTTTGAAGAAAAAGCTTTTAGTTCTTGCATTCAGAAATAATGGTCCAAAAGTGCATTGCAAAGGCTCAGAAACCAGGAAGAAAACATCATGTGTCCCAAAATGCTTTGAAAATAAAATAAAGTACTAGTTACTCCATTTTTTTCATTTAATAGAGACCTGCAATGAACAGTCCTGAGGTTTCTCTAGTTCTTCGGTGTTCTCATTTGGCTAAGTCTGCTCCATAAGGCTCAAGAAAACTCAATGCTGCTGCTTTTTGCTTATTATTTATTTTTTACAGGAAGAAAGATAAAATTTCCAGGTTTGTTGAAATTAGAACAAAATTTCTCCTAGCCCCTGTGTTTCTAATTCTGGCAGCCTGTGATACATCACTAATCTCTAATTCCCTTACTCCCTAGGAACTGTCATTATTTTTTGTATTGACTAATACAGTTGTCTCTGGGTAAATTTCCCCTGAAATCGAAGTTTACTTCTTGCATTAGAAATGACTTCTACTCCCTTTTATAAATGACAGACTGCTTTTATAACTTTGCATGTATTGTAAACAGTCAAACTAGAAAAGTATGGGGGTTTTGTTTGTATAGCTTTATGTTTTTGTTTTTTAATGAAGTATTAGCTGTACTTTAAACTGAGCAGATTGGAAGGCCAAATACCTATTCAATGATTTCATGGTTTTTTTCTCATTAGAAAAATCTGATGAGACCTGAAGGTATCAGTAAATATAAAAGTTAGTGTCTCAGTTATTAGGAATGTCTGAAAGGCATTAATGCCAATAAAACTTTCTATGTTGTTTCCATCAAGACTCTATGTAGGCTCAGGCACTGAATGGGTACAGTATTTTATTCAAATTTAGGCCAGTTATAACAAATACTTTGCAATACAGAAAGTAGCCATGCCACATTAACTGAAAATACCCTTTAATAAATTTAACATGAAAAATCTTAAGTAATTCCACCCCAGCCACCTCCCCAAGCAGCCCAACAAACTTTTGAAGGGTATATCAGTTTCTGATTTGTATAGATTCTTCTCTCATGGTTTCCAGTTCACAGCCCTCTTCCTTTACAATATCTGTTCACGACTCTTCTTCAATAATTACAATAAGCTTTCGTTTCTGTTGTACTTTGGAATTTGAAATGGAGCCTCTTGGCTCCATAAACATAAATGAATTATTGTTGGAAAAATAGAGACAGTAACTTTACTTGCACGCAGAGGGTAAATGGGGCAAACATAAGATAGAAATAAATCAGGAAGCTTATTTTTATTTGTTAAGCATTTTCATCTTTATTAATTTGTATGTTCCACTGTCTTTTGGTATTGTACTATCTCATACATGTTGAAGGTTTTCTCTTACTTGAAACAAACCTGGAACTGAGTGACACCTTTGCTGCTAGTGAACAGCTCGAAAATGGAAGGCAAGATCCAATCGGACAGACTAATTAGGGTACCCAGTCAGGATAGAGCCTTGAATATTCACTGCACATTTTTTTGAAATACAGCACTGTGCAAATCCTTGCACTTGAGCTGATTGATACTGTCTGCCAGCCAATCACCCTTAGTGATCACTGGGAAATAACTAAAAATATTAGAAAACTGCCTGTTTCAGGAACTGCTTAACTTATAAACAAAAATCCACCCTTAAATAAACAATCTTCCGTTAGCCACTGTGCAATATCTCGATTAAAAGACTGAATTTTATAGCAGCACCTCATGTAATCATTTGCTTCAGTTTTACAAGGGGAAACTTCATTTGGGGATCAGATCACAGAGGCTGAGCAATAATGGCAAATGGTAGAGGACAGTAAGAAAAAACACTCCTGGTGGAAAGAAATCTCTTCTGGATGTTCTAGTCATGAAACTTCAAAGCAAAACCAGAATGGATTGCTTTACTGTTTGGATGTTTGTGCTTAGCAAGTGTGCCGATTTCCCAGATGCATTGCAAACGGGGCCGCTTTGTAGGTGTGCCCCAGCCAGGTATCAGCCGGCTGTCAGAGAAGCACCTTATGCCTGTGCCTCTCTGCTGCCTGCTTTCTTCATTTGCATGGTCTGGGTACATAGAAAAACATCTGCTAGTTCTGAATTAAAATATTAGTATCAAAGGTGTGTGATGACAGCACGACCAATTAAACTATAGGCATTTTATTTCTCATTGCATCAACAATGCATCTTCTGCCTACTTTCAACTCATACTTTATTTTTTTCCTATCCTTTCATTGGCTTCAAAACAGTTCAGTTATGTCTCAGTCACCCTTTTCAGAGACATTTGAACACCTGGCTTTTTTTTGGTGTGGATGTGCACAGAAAATAAATACTGGGCCTGTAGCAGGAATGAACAGAAAGATGGATTGATTTTCCTGTTATAACTCTTTGAAATTTGGGGGGATGGAAGGATTTAATTGAGATTTTCCCTTTCGATAGAAGAAGCAGAGATAATATGAGAAAACGTAGGGAAGCACTCATTTAGCAGTAATGGCTAATCATAGATATTTAAAGTTATAATGTGACTCACAAACATGCCATAGAAGGGACAACTTGTAGTCACCCTGCTCATATTTTTGTTATTTGTTTTTATTTGTTACTTTATTTATTCGACACTTGCTATCTCCTTTCATATCCATAAAAAAAAGCAGGGTTCAGTTCACACAGTCTGTTGACTTTAAGTGCCCAGATCATTCCCCAGTGTTCCGTGCAGTGGATGGACCTCCTGGTTTCTGATGCTTCAAAGTTGTGCTTTCAGCTCCTTGCTCTCCAATTAGCCCTAAACAATAGCTAAATGGCTAAACAATAGCAGTTGCTCTATCACCCAGTAACTCCTCCTCAGCCAAGAAGGGGGATCAGGAAAAGGAGAGGATTGAAATGAGTTGAAATGCAAATGGTTTAACAAAACAGTAAAACTACTATCAATGCCAATATAAAGTATACAAAGTTATGCTCAGCAAATGTACAATGGTCTCAATAAACGGGAAAGCAGTCCTTAGGATTACAACAGTAAAGAAATGCCTCCCAAGAAGAGAAAAGAGAAGGAAGCCTCAGCAAACTTACCCTTTATAATGAGCATGATGTTTCTGGTCTGGGACACACCTGTAGCCAACTCAGGTGTAAGAAGCTAGTGATGTCTCAAACCTTGTGTGGTGATAAGATCTAAACAGAGAATGAGCAAGGCCTGCCTGCAGGGAGGATATGTCAGATGGCTCTCAGTAGTCCTTAATGGTTTGCCAGCCTCCCCTGGCTGCTTGCAGATGAATTAACAATAGGAAAAGATAAGTTTTGTGTAGGTGGGATGGGGTTATTTCCTCTGAGTTGAGTTTCTTCTGCCAGTCACTGGGACTGCACTAAGAGGAGCTCTATGGTGGGCATGTTGCTAGAAGGGGTTTGTGCAAATTAGCACTGTCTCTGTGCTCCCTAGGGAAGTTGGGGATGCCTCCCATAGCCCAAGAGTATAAAGAGACAGTGAAATATTGAGCTGTGGTTGCCTGCTACCAAAGAACTCAAGATTTGGACCAATGCTGTGAGATGTCGCTGGATCCAAGGGCGGTGAGATTTTTCATACTCCAAGGGCGGTGTGATTTTTCATACTCCCTCTCCTCTTGCTGTGTTTTCCTTTTCTCCTCTTCTCACTTTTCTTCTCCTTGATACTTAGTTGTGCCTTGAAGTAATTGATAAGAAAATGACCTCTATTGCTGCAACACCCTTATCTGCCCTGTTTATTGACTGTTCTCAGGGAAAGCTACGAAATTGTTTGTATTGTTTCGTGATTCTGTGGCCCTGCAGTGCAGGGAGAGGCCCTCTTTCGGGGGATCGTAACGATTCACCCCCCTCGTCGTCCCCTCAGTAGGACAAGATGCTCGGGTCAGCTGCCCTGGCTGGCTCCAAACTGCTGAAGGCCTCTAGGCCACGGCTGGCCTGCGATCCTGTCCCAGCAAAACCAGGACATCCGTTGAAATCGTTTTTTACTTCTTTTGTTATTGCTTTTTTTGAATATTTTTCTCTTCTTCTCCCCATCATCACATTCCCCCTCCATCACCTCTTTTTATATTCCATGTTCCTCCTCCAACCTCCTCGGTTTAAATTTTTGTTTTATACCTTCCAGTTCACTCACAGTTTTGTCCTTGTTAAATTCTTGGTATTTTGTCTCAGTTTCTTGACCCTAACCAGCAATATCTGTTGTTCTCTAACTCGCCTTTCACTGTTGCTTGTGCAGTGGGTAAGCGAAAGGCCAGCTGAGGAGCTTATTCTCTATAATGAGTATACTTCATGGTATACTTGATAGAGCCCTTGATAAGAGCCTTTTACAGTAGGAGTAGCTAAGTAGTAGCTAAAACATTGTGCTCTCTGAAGAGTAAATGCTTTGGTTCACTGCCAAGTTTCTGTTTGATTATAAAGAAATTGGGAAGGGACATCCATACAGGTCTAATAAAGCAGTTGCTCATTTCTTTGAGGAAAAAAAATGAGGAGAAAAACGTTATTAGAATAGTTGATACATTTGGCATTTTATGTATTTACTTGCATATCTGCAAGGCTTGTGGGTAAAACAGACACCTGCTAAATGTATGGTGTGACTGATGGTAAAAATGGATTCTTTTCACAGGTTTGCTCTTTACAACCAAGCAGTCTTAAGAATTTTGCCATTTACATAACACAGCATAAATTGTTTCACAGTAAATCTGCTTAGCAACTTTATTTATGGAAGAATGACATGTGCATTTTCTATGACACCTAATACTTTGGGTCTTTATTTTGAGAAAATGGTTGTTTTACTCCCTTCTCCCCCAATTATTTATAGTTAAGATCTGGTTAGGCACTTTGTCTGAAAGGTAAGTTTCAATAGGAGTCTGTTATAGTGTAGAATTTTGTGTTTGAAGCATTAATGTGTGGCACTTCTATGCAATGCTTTTTATTTATTCTTTTCCTGTGGGCTTTCAGATGCAAAATAACATGAGATTTGGCCTTTTTAAAGTATCTAATTGCTGGGATGGTGAATCTGTCATGAAAAATCAGGACACTTTTATTATTTTGGCTCCAGACACTTTTCTTCCCGGTTCAGACATAAAACCATGCTTCCAGATCTCTTCTCCATTGGTGCATAATAGGTTTATTACTTGTATTGTGGTAAGATGCAGGATTCACATTTTGTCTGGTTGGGGTAAGCATGGAAAAATACAAATGAAAAGATAGGGAAGTTCCTGATCTCTGGGGAAAATCTTCATTTATGTGCTTCATAGTTACTGATGAAATACAGTTGGGGGATGTGCTTCAGATACTTCCTTACACAAACCTCACTTGGAACAAAAAAATTAACCCTAGAAGCAGCTTTTCCATCACCCTCAGGCTTCCCTTTCTCCCTGCCCTCTCTATGGGCAATTGGCTGATGTGTATGTGTGTGCAAGTGTATGTAAACATTCACCCCCGCCCCCCCCATTTTCTCCCCGGTTTGTTCTAGCCCACAACTGTGGGTTTTTTTTTTTTTATGTTGTTGTTGTTGTATATTTATTTGCCTTTTATTTCTACTTCTGTACTTTCTAGCAAATTTGTCTTTGTGTTTGTGGCAGGTCACTGAATTAAGTTAACAGTGGGGCTCTTTGGCAGTTATGAGCTGATGTCCTTGAGGTGTTCTATTCTTGGTTTTGTTATTTTCTATTTTGACATGAGATGATCTTTTGCAAGGGCTTATCATAGAATCATACCAAATAATGTTTTGGGTTGGAAGAGACCTTAAAGATCATCTAATTCCAAGCCCCCTGCCATAGACAGGGACACCTTCCACTAGATGAGGTTGCTCAAAACCCCATCCAACATAGCCTTGAACGCTTCCAGGCTTGGAGCATCCAAAGCCTCTCTAGGTGACACATTCAAGTGTCTCACCACTCTCATACTAAAAGAGTTTCTTCCTAATATGCAAATATCTCTTATCCTATCACTACACTCCCTGATAAAGAGTCCCTCCCCATCTGTTCTGTATCAGTCCCCTTTATGTGTTTGAATGCCACTGTAAGGTCTTCCCAGAGCCTTCTCTTCTCCAGACTGAACAGTCTCAGGTCTCTCAGCCTGTCCTCACAGGGGAGATGTTCCAGCCAACCGATAATCTTTGTGGCCATCCTCTGGACTCACTCTAACAGGTCCATGTTTTTCATATGCTGGGGCCCCAGAGCTGAACACAGTAGTCAAGGTGGGGCCTCAAGTGAGGAATAGAGAGGGAGAATCACCTCCCTCAACTGCTGGCCATGCTTATTTTGTTGCAGCACAGGATGCAATTGGCCTTCTGTAATACTCAGTTTTTCATCTACAAGCACCCCCAAGTCCTTCTCTACACGGGTTCTCTCAATCTCTTCTCTTCCCAGCCTGTATTTGTGCTTGGGATTGCCCACACCCAGGTGCAGGACCTTGCACTTGGCCTTGTTGAACTTCATGAGGTTTGCATGGCCCTACCTCTCAAGTCTGTGACGGTTCTTCTGGATGGCATCCCTTCCCTCCAGCTTTCTGAAGGTATCTACTGGGTAGACAGCTCCTTAATGGTACTTTGCATATCTGTCCTTGGGGATGACTTAACCTCTGGAGTATTTTTAGAAAGTACTTTAGAATTCTGCCTAAAAAGTTCTTTCTATTATTAGTAAAGATTTTCCAAGCATAAGGTGGAGGTTGTAGTGGAAGTCCTGTGCTGAGACAAGCCTCTCTGCACTCTAGCATAGACTAGAAGCGGTTTCCTTCTTTCCTTATATCCCATTCATGTCTTTTATCTCTTTTTTTTTTTTTTTTTTTTTTT
>JANHGN010007847.1:18464-33134 GCA_024605025.1 Megaceryle maxima | reverse complement strand
TCCCCTCCAAAAAATACGTTTGTGGAAAAAGTAATTTTTTTTTTTTTTTTTTTTTTTTTTTTTTTTTTTTTTTTTTTTTTTTTTTTTTTCCCTAATTTACTGGCTTCTGCAAAACTCTGGGAGTTCAGGGGTACAGGAGCAGGAAGTCTTGTGCCATGCCAAGGACACATTTTCTGTAGAGAGAGAATACCTACTGAAAACAAAATGAAAAAGACCATACATACAATATTACTAAGACACTGCTGCAGGAGGTGATTTTTGTGGTGTAAGCATCATGTCCAAAATATTTACTATCCTTGTGGACACAAGTTAAAATTTAGGCAGAATTGGCTTAGACCTCTGCTCCTGAGTTGCAATAAACTGCACATACGTGATCTTTGCAGATTTAAAATGTGAAGTGGTTTTGGACATGATGTGGTACTTGTGTTTAGAAGGGAAAATGTACAATGAACTATAGAAGATGCAGATTCTGCATCAGATATTTCCCCCCTCTGTTTCTCCTGTTAAGCAGGCAGTTTTCTGGCCATAGATTGTGTGAAGTGATTTGAAGTGAAAGTCACTATTTAGGTACAGAAATACGGAAGCATTGCTTGTGTGAAGAATGGTTAGGGGAAAAAAGCAGAACCCCCTAATGTACTCTGGTGTCTATCTGCTTAACTCCAAATTCAAAATGAGGGAAGGAAAGAACTCCTTCTAATTCATCTTAATAAGATGACCATAAGTTGGCAAGTCTTTATTTTATTACTCTGTCTACTCCGGCATCCTCGGATAGGAGTCAAATTGTTGGCACAGAAACATCCACTTTTCTTGGTCTTGTTCCACTCTGCTTCCAGTATTAGCTTGAGGACTCTATACAGGATTAATCTAAAGGGAGGAAAAAAGCATTAAGCAAAGCAATAAAGATAATTAATCTAAGTTTGAAAGAGAGTTGTTTTTTTTCCCCTTCTGCCATTCATTTGCTAAAAATGTGCAAACATTTTCACCTACAGTGGGAGACTGAGAGGTGCTATTTGATTTACTGGAATATAGCTTTCCCCCCATCATCTCCTCCTTACTCTATTTGCCCCAGTCTTAAGGGCTGTCATCAAGGACTGCCTTGTATGTTACTGGAGTTCACTGTTGTTTCAAGCTAATCTTGGGTATCAGCTGAGGCCGTCAAATCGACCATGTGCAGCTGTGCAGTGAGTCTGGGAGGACTCCACTCCAAGTTCTTCAGCCTTTTTAATTTTTATCTTTTGGTCTTGTTTTGTTCATGACATATTTATGATCAGTGGGATTGAGATGAAAAGTCTTTATGTCCACACATGCAAAAATCAGTGCTACACTTTTTATTTTTTTCTTTTAATGATATTTTATTCCAACAAGCTCTTTCCATCTAGCCAGGGTTCTGCTTAATTAGATATTTAAATGATTGGAGCAATGCTGTTTCTTTAACTCCTAACTGCGACAAACACATACGAAACATACTGTTGGCGGCATTTAATCAACAGCAGTCAATTTATCATTTTCACAGTTTTAGTGAGTGGTTATGAATCACTAAAATCACAGGTATTGTAGATGCAGCGTTGTGGCACTATCATTAACAAATATACAGTGCACAGAGGGATGACTTGGTAATTGAGTGGGACTAATAAGAATACATCATTTAGCTGTGTGTGACAAACTGTGCCTCAAAACACAACCATGGAAAATTCACGTTTTGCTTAATAAATAAATTACACAGCCAATGTATTATACATAATTTGTGTCCTCATGGATTTGAATGATATATAATGCATGGTCCAAGTCATTTATTTATTAAGACTAACTATATATATTGTAGGTGGGGAATTTTAAACTCTAGAGTAAGACCTGCATAGGTAACTGTTACAACTACTGAGTTTGATCACGCAGCAAATGAGGCTCTGCATTTGGGGAGCTGCAAACACAGGCAAGTGTTTCTAATGTTGCAAGCTCCAGTGTGTTTATAAACTTCACTTTTCTCTATTAATTTGAGGGATAAGAGTAAAGCCAAAGCTTCACTGGAGAGGTGGTTGTATGCTGCTTATGCAATGAAGGAAAACAAAGAATTCCTCAATAAAAAGGAAATACTGATTGAGGCAAAGTGCATTGCTGCACTGGGGTAATAACCAACACTACTTCTGTAACGTTTTAGAAGAGGCAGTTTTATACTCATGGGCACCTAGGCCTGTTGGCCAGCCCAAAGAAGATAGACAAAGTATAGTGTCTTGTAGGACCCTTCTTAGAGCTTCTAAATTTAAATACACTCTGAAAAGTAATCTTTTAAAATGAAAGTGTTTTTATTTTAAAATATCATTGCTGCTGTGAATCTGCAATTAAAAGAAAACAATAAGCGTTAAATAAATAGCTCTTATTAACTTGAATTGAACAACCATTATTTCAGGTTCACATTGAACAGTATATATAGAGTCAACAGCTTTCACCCTGAGCTTCCCCTGAAACATTACCTATAGACTGCATAAATCTGCATGCAAATAGGTTTTTCCAGGGAGACTAGAATGGTGGTTCTAACACTGGTTGGCTTACTAAAAAAAGCATGGTGTATGTAACCACTGAGAGTCACCTAGGCTAACCTGTGATGGGGGAAGTACTAGCTTTGAGAATAGTGTCAAGATTGATTTCTCAGCAGTTATTTATATATTAAAAGAACAACAACAAAAAAAAAACAAACAAAAAAAAAAACCCAAAAAACCCAAATAAAACAACAAACAAGCAAACCTAAAAAATAAACCCACCTTACTTTTCTAACTTCAGAACCAAGTCAGTGACTTTGCTGTGCTGTGTGGGGGGGTGTGGTGTGTGTGGTTTTTTGTGTGGTGGTTTGTTTGTGTGGTGTGTTTTGTTTTTTTTTTTTTTTTTTTTTTTTTTGGGTTGCTGTTGTATGAGCTATTTGTAACCATTTACAAACCTTACCATGACTTAAAGTTGCAGAACTTTATCTGGATCTGAATTTCTTTAGCACTGCAAAGGTATCTTTTGGGGGAAAAACCCACCAGATTTAACTCCTCCTTTGCATCAGGTTTTGGCTTAAACCCTTCAAAAGAGAGGAAATCTATGAATTTGCTTTGAGCAAGCAAAGACTGTTTAACACACAACTAGGGCAGATTTGCAGGTAGTAAATAGGCAAAAATTTATTGTTTCAGGTTAATTCAGTTTCAGGTTTGGGATATTATTGTGCTTAGCATTTAAAGTGAACTGAAATAATAAAAGTTGGATAAAGGAAAAGCAAAATGTTAGAAAACAATTTGCCTCACTGGGCATAGTTTCCTGTTTGGAACTGAAAAGCAATGCATACCAAGGTTTCGAATCCTTGACAGGCAAACTTCTGCAACATGTTTAGTGTTGCCTTAGGTGGTGCTTGCTTACTACTCTACTGCTGAGTCCAAATGGGGTGCATAATGCCTCACGTAAGGAGGCCTGGTATCTGTTAGCTGTTTCATCCTTAAATATCATCCTAGGAAGATGTTCAGTGCAGGTAATTTCTCCTTTTTTAAAATTCACTTTTGCTCACTAAACTGTGATTACTTCAGCGGAAGCTTTTCACAGCTGAAGAAGGGAGACATGGTTACATCCTACCATCTGCTTGCTCAAAGAGCACCCCACAAGGGGAAATTCCTTATTATCTATGAGAATATCATCTTCACATCAAGATTGAAACCAATGAGAAGCTTAAACCTATTGATCCATTGTAGAGTATGACTAAATGGATAACATGAATTTCCGAACTTCACAGAAGAGTACAGGGCATTTGGGAATTTCACAGCCTGGCTGCATTATTTTATCAGCCCATGGATGTCATTGATTTGCTTTCTTCAAAAGGGTTGTATCTTAATTGTGAGCAGGCTTTTTATCTTTTCAGTCTGTGGGGCCAAGATGATCTTACAGTTGGCTGTGTAGCTGACTTAATTTAATTGAAGCATGATTATATTTGTCAACAGTTCAGTACAGACACTAGCCACTAACTCTATTCCTTAATTTTTCTCATCAGTGCTTTGGTGCCTTTATTTTGGCCCTACTGTACTCTCTTTCTTTCTCTTATGCTAGAAAGCCACCAGAGATGAAACTTCTAGAGAAATGTTACTAACTAGTAGTTATCTTAAAATCTTTTGCTTGAAGAGAAAGAGACAAAGTGATAAACTTTCATAGCTCCAAAACACATCAGTAGGAGTATTATATATATACTGACTCCTTAGTGAAACCAGCCTGGGGTTCACAGGCAGTGGAGCTGGGTTACAAAAAGCGTGCATGCCTTGGCACTAAATACGGTCTGTGGGTAAACTACTGCAGTGGTCCCAACTGTCTGTGAAAGAAATGAGTGAAAGTGTAGCATGCCAGTAAACTTATTTCACCTTCTTTCCTGGTAATTTTTGGACAGCTTTCAGCAGCAGGGTAGGCTCCCCTGTCTGCTTCCTCCCAACTCTCCTCAAAATAGTGAGGCTCAGGGTAAGACATGGAATTAATTGCAATGCGTTGTCCCCTCTTTTAATGCCTGTAACAAGCCAATGAGCACTGAAAGGACCCTTGGTATAATAATGTGTGGTTAAAAAAAAAAAAAAACTGATTAAGGCTGCTGGGTAATAAAATGTCCTTGGTATAATTTGAGTCATTTCTCTTTGTGGTTCTATTATTAACCCTACAAGAGCCAGTGCCTGCATTTTGGTACACTGTCTTGTTAGCCTAGCCTTTCTGATTTCCCCAGAATTAAACCTATGTTAACAGGACTGCACGATAAAAATGCAGACACAGGGATGGTTAGGCCCCTGCGGTCACTGAGATAAATTAAATAATTTAAATTGACCTAGGGGCCTGTGTGTAGAATAATCCTCCACTTAGATGACCCAGTGATTCTTAACTCATTTCTAAGTCTGTATCCAGTCAATGTGAAAGTGTTAATGTTCCTGTATCACAGTACACTGATTACACTTATCTTTTTTATACCCAATAACCAGAGACAATGATTATATTATTCATAAGATATTTTTACCTGAAGTAATAAAGCATGCAGCTTTAGTTATTATTTCCTAATCTTTTTTTTTAACTGTACCTTTTTCTCCAGCCCCAGGGATAACTCTACAATTTTTATTAAAAAACATCCTTCCCTTGCACACCTTTCTTTTTTTTATCTCTGTCTATGTTAAGCTGGTATAATTGTATCACCAACGTGGTGTTTATGTGAGCATTCTTGTACCTTTTGGGGAATACTATCCCTGCAGGGCTGGCCAAAACATCCTTTCTTTTTAAATTGAAAAATAAAATTGGAGAGGGTTAATGTGGGAGAAAGAGGCTTACATTGGCATGTCTTCTCTTACCTTAATCAGGTAATACACAAGGCAAAAATAGTCTGACATGTCCACAAACAGTTACTGTGCTGCCCCACCATATGCTGCCCTAGCATTCCAGATGGACGGAGAATCTGTGAAAGTCATGTTTCATGAGCATTCCCTTCAGGCTCCTGGGAACCTCCAGGACACAGCTGGAGAGATGTATGCACACACCAGTGTGGCAGCATGGGGGTGCCTGTGTGTACGTGTGGGAGAGAGAAAGAGTATAGATGTTTGGAAGGCAGCAAGACTGGCTCTAAATAATTCTTGAGACAGCTAAAGGGTGGGGGGGGAGTGAGATGGAAATCTTGCATTTGACTTCACGTGGCATGCCAAGAAAATTTCCAAGTGGGATTTCTAGAACTCGTTTGCCCTCAAATTCACCAACTTGTAAGACTTATTTCATTTCTAGAGGTGACTCCACATATTATCCCACAGAAAGATGGTACAAATGTAGAGGCAAGCACCCACCCCCCCCCAATCAAATGGGAAAACAATTGTTTTCCTGCATCTTTGCTCTCTAGTGTTCCTTGTAAAAACTTCTGACCCAAAAGCTGAAGGCTAACATAAAGTTCCAAATCAATCTGCAAGTCCATCAGTAAAATTGGGGTTTACATTTAAATAGAAACATCCCAGGGTTTCCTTTCCTGGAACTTTCAGTTGTGTTTTAACATCCTAATTAATGTTCTTGAATTGGTGACAATTCTGTGGTGTGGTGGTGGTGTTTTTTTTTTTTTAATATGGCCACAGATGTTTGAATATAAGTTGGTATTTAACATGACCACCAAGAGCTGTTTGTTCTGCTAAAACCTACATAACTGCTAGCCAAGTTATGGCTAGAAACCTGACTGTTGATCTGTGTGTCCCAGGGACCATGTGGCAAAGAGTTTGAGCCATCCCTTGCAACACCCCTACTTCTTTAGATGCTGTAGCTACCTCCTCTGCTCACCCTGCAGGTAGCCCAAAAAGGTCTGCTCTTCAGCCAGCAGGACCTTACCCTTTTGCTGTTTTTCTTCCTCCTTCCTGTGTGTGAACACTTGGACTCATCTTTGCCTTCCATCAGGAGGGCAGAAAGTCAGGGGAAGGTGTGCTCCTCCATCTGCCTTCCACTCCCAGCTGTGCTGCAGGAAGAGGCAAGTGAAACCTCAGCCTTATCCTAGATGGCCCCACACGTAAGCATGGGAGGGCTTGTTTGCTGCTGTACAGAATTGTGTTTGTAAGTATGGGGCTACCTCCCCCTTTCATTGTAAGTCTAAAGCTATAGTCAGAGGGCTATCCATAGGAAGCTATAGACGTGGTGGGAAGACATCCACCTCTTTCACTACAGTTTAAACTTACTGTTATGTCCTATGATGTGCTCTTGAGTCATACAATTTTCTGGAAAATAGTGAGCCACATTGATGGCCATGACATTAAATTAAGTTTGAGCTAATTGAAATTTCATGGCCAAAGCCAAGTCTTTTGTTGAAAAATTCCCAGCCAACTATGCACCATAATACAGAAAAACATGTGGCTGTTGAGTGACTCGGTGCAGCCCTTACCACTCTATGCATAGTCTGGCCTTTTCAAATGACAGTGTTTTTACAGCTGATGTTAACCCAAAGGCAAAACAGAGCTTAAGTTCTCTGTATTATGCAGATAATTGCTGATGTTTCTGAGGTTATGTTCGACATGGGTGGCCTGATTGACCAGTGCAAATTTCTGTATAAACTGCAGAAAAAAAACCCACTTGAAACACTGTCCTGGAAGATAGTTGTTGTCTTCCCAAATTAAAAGATAGAATAAATCTACTAATACA
Organism: Megaceryle maxima; assembly: GCA_024605025.1. Classification (NCBI taxonomy): domain Eukaryota; kingdom Metazoa; phylum Chordata; class Aves; order Coraciiformes; family Cerylidae; genus Megaceryle; species Megaceryle maxima. Next base: position 25,994 of record JANHGN010007847.1, on the reverse strand, counting down.
TCAGTTAAAACAAGCACCTGCAGTTTCTATCATGCAGAGGTATTCACAAAGTTCTTATTCATGGGTGGAAGGTGATTCTTTGGCCTTTGTAGGTTAAAATGCTTCTGTGCACAGAGAATTTATGTATTTTTACTTGGCAATGAGACCGTGCATCCAGATTTGCCCTAGAACTAACCAAGTTTTACTTGAGTTTTAGGCAGCACTGGGAGAGCCCTGTGCATCCTGTGACCTCCCCTCCTTTGCTGGGATGGTGGTGCTGGTGGCAACGTCAGCTTGCAGATGGCTTCTTACTATCCCCAGGGAAACAGGCCAAAGCAAGGATTGAAAAACAGCCCATAAAAGCTTTAGTTCAGAGCTGGAGGGGGGTGGGGAGAAGGGAAAATCTTGGTCAGCGAGGCAGAGGCAGGTGAGAGTGCACTGCCTGTTGGCATGGTTTGGTTGCCATGGTCCTGAGGGCACTCGCAGCCTTTCCTGCCTCTATGCAGCCCCCTGGGTCTCCCCCCAACCTACTCATGGCCCAGGACAGGCCCCCACAGCCCTAGCAATGCCCATCTCTAGCTCCTCACAGCACTGTCTGGCCCTGGACCCCCCCCAAGCCAGGCCCACTGAGAAGCCCAGGTCCCAGCCTGGCCCAGTCTTGTCCCGGTCCCCAGGGAGGAGCCTGATCCCAAGGCTGGGGCTGCCCCTTTGTCCCCCAGCTGCCTGGCACCTCCCGTTCATGCAGCTGACAGAGGAATGGGAAGGTAATATCCTGGACATTTGTTTCTGTAATTTGATCACATAAACAGAGAGATTATTTTAAAACTTAAAAACCCCAACAAAACAAAAAAACCCAAAGCAACAGCAAACAAAAAAACAACAACAAAAAACCCCCCACAAAATAAAATCAATGTGATTTTTCCATTAATTCTTGCCAGAAAGGAAAAGGCCTTGGCCTCATCCAGGGCAAGCTTTGCCCCCTGTAAGGCACTGCAGCCTCTGCCTTACTTCCCTTCTTCCAGGAGTATAAATTAATATCTCATCATTGACCATAATATGCGCTGGAACTGTGTTTATTATTACTGCATATTTTAGACAGGTGGGAAGTATTGGCACTTTTTATTATGCTGATAAACAATGTTGGACTGCCCTGTGAAATGTGTTGTCGGGGTGATTTCTCACCTCCCCACAGCCTCCTGCGGATATCTGCCCAGGCTGGGGGAGTTCCAGCAGGGCCACCTTCTGCAATGTCCTGCTCCTCTGTCCTGAGGGGATCAGACGAGGTCAGTCTGTGTTGCCATCCACACTTTCAAGGGACAAACTGTCACAACAGTGTGTGGCTCTTGGAAAACCGAGCACAACTACAGGTGTCTACTGTTGTCTTGGGTCCTCACTGCCCTTGTGAATACTGCTGCTCACTCAGATCCTTTTCACTTGCTGTGTTGGTGAGGCTGGTCCCTGTTCTCCTGAACTGCTGTTGTTTCCAAGGCCTGGAGTACAAGCCTGGTGTGGGGTGTCCAGGAGACATGGATGCATTTGGCTGTTTATTGAGAAATTCTTAGGCACACACACCCACCACTTCCTACATGATGCAGCCTGACGTATCAGGTTCACACGTAGGGCTCACACATACGTGATATTGCCTCTCATGTATCGGAGCCTTTCTCGAGTGTCTTTCAATCTCTCCTCTTGCAGCATTGCATCTATTTACCATCTTTGCTCCTCAGACACCTTGCAGCATGCTGCAGAAGGGGTGTGGGTGTGTGTGTGTATGTGTAGTATGCTATGTGGAGTGTTGTGGGGAGGTACCTGAGTGAGATTTAGATACCTGGGAGCAAATTCACCTTGATGGTGTTGGTGGCACTAACACTGTTATGTTGTTTCCAATACATAAATTAGCTTGGTTATGTTTTCAAAGCATGCATTATACATAGAAGTGTACAGTGTCCTGTCTGGCAAGAACAGCAGCCATTTTTCCTCTGCTACCCTCTTCTCTAGCTAAGAAAGGAATGTAAGAAATTGTACACAACTTATTTATAGATCCATTTTTTTCACACCTGCAAACCCTAGGCACTACATGGAAAAAAAGCATTAAAAGACTGCTGGTTTACAACTTCACTTAAATATTCAAAAGTTAGCAAATGCCAGAAATTGGGTTGTTGATGCCTCCTTCTTCATTTGATAGCTTTGTGCCTGTGCAGTCATTCATTACTGAAGTGTGCCATTTTCCCTGTTTTTATAGGTTGAAACTGAGTTCTGTAATCAAAGGGCTGTGATGGGGATGTGGTGAATGAGTCAAAAGGTCACAGGAAGGAAATGCTGGTATATGATGACTGACTTTTGTTTAGCCTTTTCTTAGTAACACTATTTTGGCTTTCATGGGGGGATCTTCTTGTATTTTCTTTTTTCCTTTTCTTGATGTCCCTAAAGAAATACATGATCAAGTAACTATAGATAAATGTTAGATTCCATCTGCTTTTGTAGCATTTCAGATTTCTATAATTAGATATGCCATCTACTGTCACTGTTCAGGTGGGCAAAGGAAAATGTATGAGAGAGTGAGCGAGCAGGATTTAGGATCTAAAGTCACAGAGTTCCTTTCCTTTCCCCATAAGGTTCTGCTATGAAGCTTGTAGGCTGTCACAGAACAAGTGTCTCCACAGTGGTATGTGGGACAGTTAATTCTGAGGTCACCTTGCCTTGTTTGAAGATAGAGGACTTCCTTTAGTACTTATTCATACCATCCACTTCTGTTTCAGTGGCTACAGTTGTGGTAGCTATAGAGTTTACAAGAACCACTACTTTGGATAATAAAAGGTTGCAACTTATCCAGTATAATATTAGGCAAGGGTGGCTCATGTGTGCTCCTGTTATAAATGCACCTCCTTTGCTCATGCTCTTCAAATGACCCTGAATAAAGGAAAGAGAAAAGGCATGGCAACAGGTTTGGAGTGGGATCTATTATGTATGTATTATGTAGTCTTTTTACTGGAGACTTTCTACATCTATAGTCATCTGTCCAGAAGTGAAGCTGCATACCATTTTGCTGGGACAACAAAGTACAGTAATAATCTCAACTGATGACAAAAAGTAGTGAGACTCTTATGTCATATGATGTGCTAATTAAAAACCTAGAAATCAAATCCAGTCCTAGGTTTTAGATTTTTTTTAAATTATTATTATTAATTAGGGAATTCTGTACTGTGCTCCATATGAGCATGCTGCTGGCTTTTGAGGGAAGGTGGAATTGATCTATGCTACCATTATGCCACCTCACAGCGCTTGTCCATTGGTATTACAGAGACAGTCTGGTGAGGGATGCAGTACCCTGAATGTGAAATTCCCTGATAACTGGGTGGCTAAAAGCTAGATCTGGATTTTGATGCCAGCGGCCATCTCTATTTAAAATGCAAGATAAATTAATCTCCTCCCCCAACATTATCAGAATCCCACAGATGGTGTTATTATAAATAAGTTCTGTTTATCTAAAAGTATTAGCATTTAACTCTAGGAAGAATGGTTGTTGTCATGTGTGGTTCAGATCTTTATAGATGCTGGGGGTTTCTTTTGCCTCCAGCAGGATGAATATTTAAAAAAATAAAAATATATATACTTGTTTTACTGGAATATACAATCTCTTCTAGTCTCTTATTCATGAATATTCAGCTGAACAACTGAAGATATAGAAGGAAAAATTGTTATTCACAAGTGTTCAAATAACATTCATGAAAGTCATTTAGGCTAAAGCTACCATAGCCATGCTCATTATAGGTTGATAATTAAAACTGGAGACAGAGAATGAGCTTGCATGGGAACATAAGGGTTAAGAAATCATTTTAAGGATGAGGAGTTGCAATAGGTAGTTTGGGTGAAGGTGGGATTGGTAATGAAAAAACCTCCTGAAAGAAACCAAGCTACAATTAATTTTTAGGCACTTCTGTAAAGAAAATGAGGTAATCCAATCAAGGAATGCAAACAGAGCCATTTGGTTAGATGACCAATTACACTGGGGCAATAGTGACTCATTAATATTTGTGCCATATGTTTATGAAGAATCCAAGGGCTACATTAAGCAAACTTAAACCAACTGGGACTTAACAGGTAACTCGGAGAGAGAGAGAAAAGAAGGCCTAGAGAAGTGATTAACTTTATTCACTGGGATTGGTATGCCTCCCTTTCTGAAAAAAGTCATACTCAATGTCCTTGCCCTACTATATTAATGATGGGCTTTGTCTTAGTGTCTATATTTTGCTCTGAATCCTTTTTGATAACTCAGGTTGATGAGCTTTCTGTTTTTCCTTGAAACGTAGTCTGTGTTCTCTAAATGACAGGAAATGTAAAGCTCTTTACATTTATGCAGTCATTAATTAAACTGCAACAACTTAGTGGCACCAAGGGACTGAGTATGTTAAAAATAGACATCAAAGTCAATGCCAACTTTGACTAACTTTTCTGGTTTATTTTTGGTGTGTGGGTTTTTTTTTTTTTTTCCTTTTGTCACTAAAGCACTTAACTGTATTTAATTGAACTGACTACCTGAAATCATAATGATGTAGTATCATATATTAAGACCATCAAGGTTTTCATCAGTTGTATGCTTATTCTCTTAATCCACTTCATATTTAATGTACTCCTGCTCTCAGCTGGTCTCAAACCAATTCTGAGCAGCAACGTGTTGTAGAAAAGTCCTGTGGTGATCAGTGAATCAGGGATGGGAAAACCGTTTTCTTCGTCCCTGGGAGTTTGTTTCTTCTTTGGAGACAAAAGTACTAAGCTGGAGAAACTGACGTTCAAACCATGCTCACAGTCATGATGTTCATCATGATCAGATAGTCTGTTGTTCACAGGGACAGAGGGTCATGGGTGAATTGAGCATTTTAGGAAAGGAACGTTTCCTAGTACAGATAATCCAAGGTCAAATGCTGAAGTTGAAAGAACAGGCCAGGAAAAGCAATCCCCTTTCAGGGATGTACAATTTCTTCTGCCACCACTGTACCTTGGGGAGAGGGAGAAGCTATGTGACTAAATGTATCTTTAGATACTCATGTCTAGCATGCTAAGCCTCAGAGCTTGATGCTGGAGACACTCTCAGATTTGTTACATAGATTCTTGGCCGTTGTTTCTGTACTGTATGCAAAATCAACTGTTACGAAAAAAGCACTTTGAGTTTATCCTGTGCCTAAGGACTAGTGGGACTCACATGCTGTGTCTGCAGCTAGGATTTAGGCGTGCTTTGAATATGTCTAACTCCTCAGAAAATATAGTGTGGAGGTAATTATTCTTATGACTTAAGTTATATAGGCTGTTGAGTGCAGCCAACTAGGATGTGGGAGAGTCAAACTCCACTCTGGTGAAGGAATAGATGCTCCATCACTGGATATGTTCAAGACCAGGTTGGATGGGGCTTTGAACAACCTGGTCTAGTGGGAGGTGTTCTGCCCATGGCAGGGGGTTTGGAACTAGATGACATTTAAGGTCCCTTCCAACCCAAGCCATTTTATGATTCTGTGAATGATTTCTTACTCATTTCTTGGACATCCAGGGAATGCTACATATCTCCAAATGCCAAGGGGAGAGAAATGCTAAACTTCAGTCATAGAGTCTAGTCCTTCAATTTGTCTGAAGTGACTTCATGTTTTTCTGGATTATTGGTTCCCCCCCCACTACAGACTCTGTTAGTCTATGAAATTCTTTTAGACAGACTTTACTCCTAGAACTTTTCAGGAAGTCTGTCTACATTTTAATTTCTTCTTTAAGTGAAATAATGCATCACCATACCTAGAGTTCTGTACCCTCATCTTCTGGCTATTTTTTTTTTCCTACTCTAAAGAATAATGTCTTAGTGCTGATATACTTCAATCGACCACATGTCAGCTGTTAGGACCCTCTGCAAAGTGAGATCGTGTTCTTCAGGCCTGTTGTGTGAGTCAGCTGAAAGGACTCTGCAGTGCTGGTGGGGAGGGGAGGGCCGTGTTTTTGTTCTGCTTTTTTCCTAATTAAGACCGAGGAAAATTTTACTTTGTCTCCACTGTTGCAAAGTAGAGGAGTGGAAAAGAGAAAGTTGATTAGAATGGCCTATGTGCAATGTGTTGGCCCTGACTACTCCGCCAAAGGAGAAGAAAAAGGTAATTTTTTTTTTTTTTAAATGTCTTAATTTCTTTCATGTTCCTGTAAAACTATGGAAGCTGAAGTAAAAAAGATGAGCCACCAACAAATAATGGGGATTTTATCATTGTCCATAAAGAACAATCTATTGATTGATTATTTTTAGTTTATATAAAAGCAGTCAACTGAAACTTCAAGAGCAACAGCAATCATTATAAAGTAGAGAGACTTTAATAGCTCAGCATCTGAAAAAGTGCTCCAGCAGAAAGTTCCATAGTGCCTCAGTCTGCCTCTGTAGCCTTCTCAGGAAAAGCCAAGAACAACAGCAAGGTTTTGCGGCATGGCTTGAAAGTCAATAAATCTTAGCTCTGCTAAACCAAGGAGGGAAATAAAAAATCTGGAACCAAAAACCCCTCGTGTAATGTCCTGTTGTTGAGCTTGCTCCCAGGTAATTCAGGCATCTGTCAGTCAAGACAATTCCACTGAGCAGATCTCTAGAAAGTGGTGGTTGTTAAAGATGCCTAGATCCAAATTATTCAGGGATTCAAAGCTCATAGACTTAAAACAGTGCCACTAACTAGAAGGTGGCACAGAAAGCAAAGCAGCAGACATGAGTGAAAAGGCAGAATGACACAGAAGCACGTGTACTACTGGGTACTAGCAGCACTGCTCGACTGTACAGAGCTGCACAGAGTTAGTGATTGGTTGTGATCAGCACAGCTGATCTGGAGCAGAAAGCCTTTGGTCAGCAAAGCTGTGGCTCTCAGAGGGTTTCTTAGCAGCAAGGAAGGCACTGCTGTTCTGAAGTCCCTCTCAGGCTGCAGTCTAGACTAAAACTAACTGTATAAAGTGTGCTGATGCAGTTGGGTAGGCTGTGTGCTTCCTGCATCACTCACATGCACAGCCCAAGTCATATTTCTTAGACAGGAGTCCCATTTATCCACCAGGTAAAAGTGGAGATGACTGCAAGCTTTGTAGGACAGGGCAATACAGGACTTCCTTGGGTGGAAGAAAACTCATCAGCTGCTAGTGATTTAGTAGCACTGTTGGAGCAGAGGTGGGCACAACTGTTTGTTTCTGTCTGCTTCCCTAGAGAATTTGAGAGTTGTCCACTTCAGAGCTCCAGGCTGGTGTGAAGTCTGTTTGGCTTTGTTTACAGCAAACTCTTTTTTTGCACACACAGTATTTTCCTCAAAACCAACATATTAACTCAGATGGGATCAGTTTTTGTCTGAACAGTTGGGGAAGAGTGTGCATTTAGAACAGCTTTAAATGGACTAAAGGCTAGCTGGATATGGTCAGGCAACAGTCCAAACTAACATTAGAACAACAAAGAGGGTCAAGCAAAGTGGTTTGTGGTGTTTTTGTGGGTTTTTTAGTGGTGGTTTGTTGTTGTTGTTGTTTTTTTTTTTTTGTTTTGTGTTTTTTTTTTTTTTTTTTGGGGGG
>JANHGN010007847.1:0-11198 GCA_024605025.1 Megaceryle maxima | reverse complement strand
TTTTTTTTTTTTTTTGCCAGAACTTTGCCACACTTGGAAAGCAAAGCTGGCCAGTGATAGTAGAGTGTGGTTTACCAGAACCCAGTTCTCCCTGCCTTTCATAAAAAAGGCTGATTTACTGCTGGCGATCCACATTTTTTGAGTTATTTGGACAGGAAACTAAGGAATTTATTGAGTTTAAGGAAGAGCCATGAATGCATACTGGTACAGGCTTCAGTAGGGATGAGTGATCTGAGTGGATATGCGAGATCCCTAGTGGGGATCTGCGGGCCATGCCAAGAGATCTGCCATCACCCATGCCAGCTAGGAGCTTATCTGTGTTGTTGGCATGTCTTCAGCGACAGTGAGGACACAAAACTTATTTGATTTTACCCAAGCTGAAATCAGCAGCAAGATGAGAGTGTTTCGTATGCTTCTGAGGGAGGCCTTAATTTTGAAAGATCAGTGATTTCAATTCACATAAGCATCCATGGGCTTGGAGACTCAGCCAGACTTTTGTGAATTACAAATACTAAGGGATTAGGCTTTCCTGAGACTTTTCCTCATGCTTCCTGTTCTGAAGAGGCTTTTTGCTAGATATTTCTCTTTGTTGCTTCACAGGCCCAAAACCATTGGGAGCTCTCATATGGGAAGACAAAATAATTTTTAAATACTGAGTTTTACTAGGCCTGTTCCAAGTGGGAATAAACAACAGGAAAGATCATTGCCTTCTCATTAGGATTATCAGCGGTGTTAGTGAAGGCAAAGCTTTAGACCTAGGCCTGTAGAAATCTCTCAGTGCCCATGTCTAGCTGATAAAACCTTGCTGATCTCCTCCGAACTGCATCAGCCTTGCTGCCAAAACCTGGAAGTAGTGAAGTTTCCCAGTCACATGTGTTTCTGATGCACACACTCCCTGCCCTGAAGAACCTAAGTTTCTGCTGATGGGTGTTTCATAAAGCTGTCTGGTTGCAGCAGGAGTCTCAAAGTAGTTTCTTTTTGACTAACTTACCTTGGGAACAACAGAGAAAACATAGCCCAGACCTGCTTACAAGAGGCCTAATAGTCCTCTGATGGGTTTGTGTGCATGTACTCTAGAGAGTGCTTAGAGCATACATACAGCTGGGAGGTGGGAGACAGAGCTGTATCCACAGGCAAGAAGCGTTTACTCTTTCTCTCTGTAGAGAGCTGGGTCAAGGGGAGTTGCTGCTTTCTGGTCAGTCAGCACCATTTCTACCTACAAAATGCCTTTTTCTGCTGCACTTAGCACCAGTTAACACAAGTGAGTCCTTGCACCCTCACCTGACAGATGTAAGGTGATCCTTGCAAAGTGTGTGACATAGGGGTAATGGATTTTGGTAACAGGCTACACACCTCCAAGCTGCAATATCTAAAGGGAAGGATCAGCTGTTTTGTCACTCCTGTCCAGAAGAGGATTACCTATCTATTTGTACAGTTAGAAAAAACAGTGCTTCTGTATGGGACGTCTTTTAAGGATGTTAGGACCCTGCACAGTTCAGCTGAACCTTTTTTCATAGCTCTGGAGCCTGAAAAATGCATAGGTTTCTTACGGATCTTGCTGTATGAGCTTTAACTTGCATGTACCTCACAGAAGTCCTTAAGAGTGGGATTTTTCAAAACTGTCGTCAACCTTATGCTCCTAAGTCTCTTTGAAAATTGGTTCACTTCTGGATACGCCTGTCTCCTCCACTTTGTATCTAACTGCTGCTGTTTTGTAGTGTCTTTAGAGTTGCAGTTAACCTGAATGTTGCCCATTTGGGGCATGTTAATAAGACTTATTGGAGCTCAACATCAGGAGAAAGCTTAACACTTAAGACAGTGAAGCTTAAGCCTGGCTTCTTTCTTTGTCACCCAGAATAAACAGTAATGATAACAAGAGAGGAGACACATACTTGTATCTGCGGAGTGTGCCTGTCTAGGAATAGTGATGGAAGTTGGTACGGGTGATTTCTCACAAGAAACGTTTCTCAGAAGTGAGATAGACCCCCTCCCTTTTTCTTTCATGGATGAAATTGGAATGGAAAATGTGAAGTAAATAGCTTATCTTCTCCATCCCCTGCCAAATTGTTTTTATCAAAGTGAAATAGTCCCTTTTGGCTACCATAACTATCCTCACAAAAACAACCCCTTTCAAATTAATATAAATTTACTGGTTTTATATTACACTTTGATTAGGTTGTTTTTAGTGAAAATATGTAAATATATTTTGATATTGGTACAGTTTTTCTTTCCAGACTTATTCTTGAGATGAGCTTCCTGTGTTATGAAATTAGTGGAAAAAAAAAAAAAAGTTACTTAATTTTACCATAGCTGCTGAATTCACCTGAATATGTGCATTCAAATCTGGTATTTGTATTTTCTGTTTAAATATTCTAGTACAAACACAAGCCTTACGGTCTCAATAGCTTGACTGATTTCATGTTTTACATGGTGTGGGTTTTATTTGATTTAGCATTCAGTACTACAAGAGAAAATAAAATTGAAATAATCCAGAAGCCTAAAATGAAGGACGCTTTGAGAAAGAATACTCTCCAAATTGTTTACTTTCTATAAGCTTTCTCTCTTTGGATTCGCTCACAAATTTCCAGCAAGTAAATCGGCTACATGTGTATCTGTGTGCACGTGTGCTGTGGATGTATGGTAAAATGTGCCTGGCTGCAGATTTTTGTTACAAACAGGAAAGTCAGCCCATTGTTCCTAAGTTGCAAATGTAAATCCATTTATGGCTTTGTAATTTTGCAATTTTGCACGCTATTAATGTGAGATCAGTTTGCAGTTTTGCGGCTCACATGTCCTTAAACCTCAAAGCAAAACCCAGAGATTTATGAACCCAGGTGAATCAAATCTTCAGGAAAGGCTCTCACAGAACAGAGATTTGCACAATTCTTATCTTCTGCCAAATTATTCAAGCAGAGAGCAGAGAAATCTTCTATATAATATTTAGGAACTGAGGAAAAAGGGAACAGGCATATAAGCACAAGACTTGGTAATATGATTCTTCACCTTCCTGTAAGAATTTTGATTGATAGATTCCTCTGCAGTCTCCTCCATTAGGCTAATTTAGAGAGTCACCTGCATGTTGCATGTATAACTTGCTAAGCTTTTCAAATTACTCCCTTAAGAAAGTGGTGTTCTATGCTGTGGTTTATTAAGCCCACTTCTTCAATATGTCTCAGTGCCAGATGCATATCTGAAAAAGAAATCTGAGTACAGATTGGATGATGGGGAATTTGGAGATTTAAAAATACCAGTATTGGTTTCTTTGTCTTGGTTCCCACCCCTCCCTAAAGTAGTTAGTCTTTATAGATTATAAAGCCAAAAGGGACCACTGTGTTCATCAGATCTGACCTCCTGCTTAACACAGGCCATAGGCTCTGCTGAATTAATTCCTGTCTGAACTAGAGCATATCTTTTCAAAAGTCAACTTCTCACTTCCCAGCATATGAGAAGGTCTCCCATGACACCTATAGACCTTTCATAATGGACAGATTCTTCCCATGATACAGACAAATTGAGTTTTTCCTGGGAGGTACTGCCCCACTCTGAGCTGGTAAAGGAAGACCCAGGAACTATAGGTATGCTGTGATTACTTCTTTTGCACGTTGTGATGTTCCAGGAGCTTGTGCATCTTCTGCTTTATGAGATATACTTGGCCTAGGGGAGCTAAGTGGAAGGATGAGGGAGAAGAGGAGGTGCATAATGGTATGGCCTCCAGCACTATTATTTATGACAGTATCCTTCCAGCAATCTGTGCCTGCATAGGGTGAAGGCATGGTTTCAATTCTGCCCTTGAAACATGGATTAAGCAATGTTGCTAATACATATTTGTCCCTGCGGCTGTCAAACATTTCACTGATACTAGACTCTGTAGACAGCTTAATAGCTAGGCCTTCTGTCAATGTTACTGCAGCAGTGTCTCCTTTGCTTTAAGATGCTGTTCAGATTTATTCAAGCAATAGGTGTAGCATGGTGCTTGGTAAATAGCAGCACCTGACTGTATACTTGTATCATCACTGCTTGCTGACATCCCAAGTGACCAGATGAAATGGATAGACTATGGAGACCAAGTGCTGAGAAGAATCCAGTGAGTAAAAGTTGGAAAGATCATCTGTCTCATCTGTATTTTATGCCTCCTAACAGAGCTAGATGCATAATGCGTTATTATTCTAGAAGTCTCTGAACAATAGCTACCATCTGCAGGTGTTGAAAATGTGTGCATTCAACAATATTGGACAAATAGTTTTATTACTGCTGTTAGCGTGATGCTTTACTGGTGTTGATGTAATCTAAATGTTGCTTGTTTTCATATAGCACTTAGTATTTTGCATATGACCTCCTTTAATTTCTTTGGATGCTAGAGATTGAAATTATCTGTGCAAAGATAACCACTGAAAGTGTTATGGTATGTGACCACACACGACAGCAATATTTTGCTACCTATTGAAAAGCAAAATACAGTTGAAGGATGACATTTTTCCAAGCTGCGAAATTACAGTTCACTTGTATGATGGAAGGTGATGAATATTTGGCTTCTCAATGCTATCGCCACTAACTGACGTAGGAATGATGATTAGTATTACCTCTACTTCACACTTGCTTCAATTCTCAACTTTGGCTTTTCAGGCTATTAAGCTTTTTTCATGATAATTTTCTGCCAGATCTGATTTTTTTCTCTTCATCACTGATGATTGGAAAACTGTCATGAATACCTCCAAATCTCAACCCATAAGATAAAAATATTTCCATGGGTTATTCTTACTCTTCAACACTTATTCCTTCTCCCTAACTGTTTGCAGGTAACTGACTGTCCATGAATGGCAGGATACCACATGTTTAAAAGACATAAGTTGGGGCAAATTCTGAGTGAGAGGTGTGCATTGTGAAGGGTGGCATTTCCTACCCTGGGAAGCTCTGGGCCGCTGCTGTGTTTGAAGCAGCACCTAAAATCTCCAGCTGTTTAAGCCTTGACAAAATGTAAGAACACTCAGTCTCAAAAAAACCCCATCCCTCTAATATGAAGCAAATGCCTGGACCTTTTGGAGTTCTTTTCACTTGCCTTGAGCTCCTCTTTTCTTCCCCTAGTGATTGCAGGGAAAACAGGGAAAAACACTCTGGACCCTGTTTAATAACATCATCTGTGCAGACACATGCAAGAGTGTTTAAGAACTTAACTCCTGTGATACCCACTACAGAAATAGCAATTACTGTATGGTAATTTCTTTGAAGTTTCTTCAGCACCAATGGTCATCTGTACAAGCATACCTTGAAAAACACTTCCTCTCTGTGACTTTGCTGTAGTTTCAGACTTTCTTTGCTAGCCTCCAGGGATATGAAGACCTTAGCTCTGACCTACATTTCTGCTAATTCTCCTACTGAGTCCCCCTTTGCTTATTCTGATTTGCCAGTAATACCTTTATGTCCTCTTCTTGCCTTTCTGCCTACCTCTATGATCTATTGGTAACTGTTCAGTCTTCTCTAAAATTTCTGTTTTGCCTTGAGGCAAATGGAAGAAAAATACACTGTGATTAAACTTACGTGTAGTATGGAGAAATAACATTTTTATTTTCTCTCTCAATTCTAAGGCAACTATTTGGGGAGTGGGAGGGGATATTGCACGCTTAGTAGTTCTGCATTTTCTAGAACATGGAATCTGAAGCAGGGGATAGCATCAACACATCTTATAGGTCAAAGAATATTTTTTAGATTCTTTTCTTTGTTGAGAATTGTTGAAAAATCACTGCTCATATTCTTCCACAAACCTTTCTACTTTCCTACCTGGTTGTTGCGAACTGCTGGTTCAAATAAATAAATAATCTGGGAAGAGCATAGTCTTGTTATATATCAAGTAGTGAAAAATGCAACTTTTAAAATGTTGATGAAATGAAGTGGGTTTATTTATCACCTAAGGCCTGGCAATTTTGTCCAAATCAAACTTTCTTGGTCTGGGCCATTCTCCTAAGTATAGAATAAGGAGAAAAAACTTGCTTGCAGCTTGTCACTGGGAACTGATGTTCATTTTCTTGTACCACAAACATTCAAGCTGACACTGTTTTTTAACATTTAGTAGTCTGTCCTTACTGACCTTCTTATCTTTTCCAGTACCCTTGGGCATTACACCTACTGTGTCCTGGTTTATTACCTAGTCAACCTTCCATTTTCTTCTCTGCTTGGGGTTTGGTAGGGTTAGTTCAGTGTTCAGACAAGAAAACCAAGCCATATGATCGGCCTGACCAATCCCAGAGGCTGACTACTGAATTACAAGTAGCAAATACTGGGAGTGCTACTCACAGTGAACAGTTTATGAGCAATTTGTAGGCTGAAATTGGTTTGCACAAAACATTTATTGGACAGCTTCAAATAGAAAACGAACTTGTAAAAACTGCAGTTTGTTCATGAACTGCATTCATGAGTATGATAAATTATGTGGTACAAACTCTTGCCTGCTGTTAGCTTCTCCAAGGGAGACATAAGATGCTGCTGATGCCACTGGAGAGAGCTCAGGACCCATCACCCCTACTGTACAAGAATATTGTTTAAATGAAAGAACTCATGTGAAACGAAGCAAATGATGGAATAAACATTGCAGATGCAATTGAAGACGCATGCCAGCTTATATGAATTAGAAATTGATGTTAATGTTCCCTAGATCAAGAAATGACCGGCTTGTACCCAATCCCCTTTAGGTTCTTAATTCTAAAAATACGATCTTTAATTTATCAAAAATGGAAACTGCAGCTGTACTGTATCATTTAAAATATCTGACCCTTGTTTCTTCCCCTCATTCTTCCTATTTCCATGGACTGCCCCCATACAAACCTAACATCTTTGTGACAGTCATGGTCTGCAGCTCTTTCATTTATGCAAATCTGGTTGCTCAAGGCAGGTATTGCGATGTGTCAGCTGTATGTAACATGAGCACTTTGTGGCTCAGATGACATTCTTACTTTGCTCTGGTAATTGTCCTGCACTCTCTAATGTCTGTGAAGCAGGTGGATTGTGAGTGGCTGTTCCAGGTGTTGTGGGTGAGGCGGATAAATGCTGAACGGCGTTTTTTTAGCTGAGGGTGTTGTTAGTGTTGGGTCATTATGTAGTCTTTTGGGTTGAATTTCATAATTATGAAACAAGGTGAGAAGGAACTTTTGATCAACTGCTTTAAAAACATAAATTAAATAATTTTTTTCTAAAATGAAGCTGCATCTCTCAGTAAAGTCAAAAACAGTTCCTCTCTGCCTCTGAGGACAACATTTTGTTCACAGATTGTAACTTAAACTTATTTTTATCTGAAGTACTATGTTGTAAAGGCTGGTAAGAGATTTATTGTGATGTATTAAACCATCTGTTCCCAAGGACTGTGCTTTGCATTCCATCACTAGCCAATGCTTGTAGTGCTGTGGTTTTGATTCTCAAAGCTCCTTTGCCATTTTAACTTGCTTGTAGGTGACAGAGTTTTCATTGACTTGAAAAGCAGATGTCCTGGTCAAATCTTGAGTAGACTACAGGGGAGCTCAGCTGCAGGGATACTTGCAATGTTTTTTCCACAGATTTTTTTTTTTTTTTTCCCCTGGCCAGACTCCTAATAACTAGTGGAATCAAGAAAAGACAAAATGCAAAGCTGTTGCTTTTTCAAAATGCATCAATGATTGAAGGGGGATGTACATGATATTTACTACTTTTGAGATAGCTAGCTATAAGGTAGAACATACTTTGGTTTATTTCAATAAAATATATGGGGCAAATGGTGCAGGTCTGAAAGTGATTAAAGGTCCAATGATGTGAATTCTTTTTCCATCCACAGAGAAAATAGCAGGTGTCAGGCAGTGTTTCTTTCTCTGTAAGACTGCACTCAAACTCGGAGAGCTTTCAAAGGTTGTTCAGTACTGGCACTGTTTTGTTATGATTGGAAGGAAATAAAATTTGGAGGGATAATTTATGTGCCAAAAAAGGCAGGCTTGGCTTTACCTAACCTATTCACAGAATTTGCATGTTACATTGTTAGTGTGAACTGTTGACTTCTCTGAAATTACTACAAAAAAAGTAGATGCCAGGTTTTTTTTTGTTGCTGTTTTGAATTTTTTTTTTAATTATTTTTTTTTCCCCTTCTCTCGAAGTCCGTATTTCTGTTTTTGTGTTGATTTCCTTTGGAACTAGGGCGGGGGCTGCTCATTTGTTTAATACACTTGAACTATACAGAAAGGGTCTTAGTTTGTTCCGTGCTCTTAATGCACATTGTTGAAGAGGTCATGAGAAAAGGAGCATGTGCTATCCCCACAACACTGGGCTGTGTATGTGTTATTGCTCCCACTGTTCTAGTCTACCCTGTATTCCTAGCACAAAAAAACTAAACTAAACACTGACTCGCCACAGTTTCCCCCATGCTCGTGATTCCTGGATCTTGTATTGTATATGGTCTTCAAAATCCCATGGATGCTTGAGGAAAGAGAAATAAGCAAGAGCAATAGTCCTTACTCATCTCAGACCTTCACATTATGAAGGACTGCTTTTGTCTTCCAAGGCATTCCTTTATAAAAGAATGACTTCTCTCCACAAAGTATTGTACTTTGGTAATGCAGAGTATCCTATCCACAGCTTTGTAAGAAGCTGGAGGAGCGAGGATCCTTTTTCTGTTAGGTACTTGTGGAAATCTGAAATCAGGCAATGCTTACATGTCTCGAGGCTGGACTGGTGTTAGGTGTAGCTCAGCAGACATCAGTGATCCGTACTGATATGTATTTGCAAAGACTTGGAACACAATCTTTCTTGTCGAGGAGCTTTAGACAGAGAACTAAATTTTTGGGGGGGGCTCAGTTTCCTATTTGCATGGGTACCACACATAGCCATGACTCGGGAGACATCCATCAGAGACACAGCAGAATTGGCCTGTAATTGGGAGAGTATGTTATGTGGCAAGACATCTTGAACACATTTAACAATGTCTCATCAACCATGGGACTGGAATAAACAGCAGAATGCTAGCCCTGCAGAACTCAGTATCTATGAGGCCTGCCTAGAGAGGACACCTCCCTCATGGCCTCTGTCCTGCTTTGCTGCACCTGTATCCTCTGACAGGAAACAACTGGTGTATGGTAGAAAAGTGATTGTATAAATGCATCACATTTAGGCAATTTAGCCTGTTGGATGACCTGTGTTCTAAATGTGTCTTTATAAGCTTGGCTTGCATGGGAGGAAGAAGAGGGCCAAGATGAAGGTGTGGCTTTTCTACATGGGTGTGTTTCCTGGTTAGTTGGAGTTTGGAGGACCATAGAAAAAATCATAGAGGACCATGAATCAGAAACCCTGCTACCAGGGACTGAAAAAGTTATATTCTTGATCGGCTGGCAGGGCAGGTGACAAAGTAACCAGAAGAGGTTTCCAGAGCACTGTTCTGACTCTGGGGAATGTCTCTTCTTACACCAGACTGGCAGGGGACATATAAGGACTAGCACCTAGTAAACCTGCACTGTGACAAGACACCAGGGACATTCTTCACACCAGGTGGCACAGTCTAGAAACAAGGAGATGAGGAGTGTAGATCTTGTCTTAGCCCTCATTATCTTCCACCAACATTTTGGGCTTATCTAATGGTGTGTAATACAGAAAGCTTAGAAATGATAAAAGAAGGGGAGACCTTGGAAAATCAGAGTTGAAGGAAGGATGTGGCTAGCCAGGGTTAGGCTGCAGTGTGCTGGAAAAGCAACAAGGGGAATGACAACCTTAAATTTGCCTTTACTGAGGCCAAGAGCTACAGGATCAGAGGGCTTTCACCTGCACTGCCCCCTTGCCATGATCTGCTCAGGCTGTGTGGGAAATGAATTACTCCAAGGGGCTGGAAATATAAAACATACCTGTATTTGCCACTATTTCAAATGCAGAACAGCAGAATAAGTAGTTTACATAAAGATATGTTGGCATACACATACTATATGTTAGTTGTATTTTAATCGTGTTTGTGCCTGAAGCACTGAAATATTCTTGAAGAGATTTGCAACAAGGTTGAAAAATATGACTGACCCTGTTGCTCTCAAATATCTCAAGATACACACTGATGATGGAAGTGGTGTATAGTGTTGATTAGAAGGGGATGAAGCACAGTGAGATTTTGGGTACAATTTCTCTAGTACCGCACAGCTTTTTGAAAGTTGTCTACATTTTGGTAAGTTAGAAACACTGCAAAAGTATAGAAGTAGACTGCTGGACATACATAGACAAACTGGTACACTGAAACCTTAGGAAATGCTCCTAGACTCTACCTGTTATAAATCAGTGAAGGATGGGGGAAGGAAGGAACAGTCTTTCACAAGCGTCTTGTGGGAAACCTGGTGAAATAGTAGACACAGTTTTGTCTGTAAAATGTTTTCTTCTAGTTTGTATATTGCCTAGTCCAACATTTTCTTGCACTATCATGGCTGGGAAGCAGATAGCCATATATTAACTTACACATTGGTAGGTTATATGCAGTAAAAAAAAAAGCCAGCAACGATCTCCAAAATTCCTCCCCAAACCCTGCTGTTTAAAAGTAGCACGAATATAGCATGTGCAGGTCTCACAGCTCCTTTTCCTCATAAGCCTTTTTGTCTTTCAGTTCCCAAACAATCCCAATTTCAGGTACTTGTTCGTCTATTTGTAAATAAAGCAATGATTCTTCAAGGCAATTTTTTCTTTTCTTTTCTTTTTTTTTTTTGTGAGTAGATAAGCTATATCACATTAAAAGGAGAACTCCAACAGGTTTCCCTTTCCCCTTGATCTCTGCCTTTGGTTTCACAGAAGGAAAACATTAACTAGGGCTGTCCCAGGAACAAGTAAGAGATCCTCGGAGCATCTCCAAAGATTCCCATGATACTTGCTGGCAAATATATTGCCTGGGTAGCTGAATTAGGTCTGCTTGTGCTGCTTAGAAATTAACATCCTCTGATATAACTTTTTATATTTTGCTATTGCCAAACTCAAAGTCAGGAAGCCTAAAAAAACCATATATGTTTTGGGTATTACCATGACTACCAACTAAATGATACCAGAGAAAATAGATAATTTACCTTAATCCCTAGTTGCATGCAAAACTAATACTATACTGGCAATTGGAAAGTGGTCTTCAAGCATACAATCAAAGCAAAACTGGAGCTATTCATAAGCAAATATTTAAAGCAACTTGAGCTTTCAGATTTCACCCCCCCCCCCCCCCACTCGCCCCCCCGTCGCCATGT